>JACXGI010000755.1:90112-118497 GCA_016801175.1 Esox masquinongy | reverse complement strand
TGTTTCCTGTGGCCAGTTGTGTTCGCCCGGCTCCACTCCAGTGCACATTGGATGTAACAAAACCAGAGGACAAAATAAGTCCATTACTTTTTAAAAGCGTGTCTTAAGTGAGACAGTGATGCGCGCTGACAGGGCCTGCTAATTGGAGTAAATTAATTTACCTCGGGCGCCGTGTTCGCACAAAGTGCCGCGCTCCGCGTGAATAAGTGATGATAGGCAGGGCTCGTATAAGCCCTGACTTTTTTAATCATTTAACAGCGCAATCTGCTAATTAGCAGAGAGAAAGCCGGCTTTCAGCTACAATTAAGACAGGCCTCTGTCAGTCTGGGGAGTGGAGCCGGAGAGGCTCTCATTTATTCATTCTCCAAGCAGATGCTGGGTACGATGGGGGGTTTGGATGGAGGAATCGAGGGAGGGAGAGAACAGAGGGATCTGAGGGATGGAAAGTAGAGAGAGAAAAGAGGGACCTGGTGGTTGGTAGGTGGTGGGTGGTTGACAAAGTTTCCCTCCCCTGTTTTCCTATTTTTTTTTTTCTTTTTTTTCCAGCCTCCCCCCCCCCTCCCCCAAGGGGGGCCATTCAGGGGCCCGGCAAAACAAAAGCAAAATAAAATGGCTTGTAAGAATAGTATGAGCAAGGTGTCGCTAGGTGCAGGCATAGCTTATTTGTGAGCTGGATTCCATGTAGGACACGTTGGTGTGCTCTAACCATCGGCCCCTGGATAACACCCACCCCAGATGGTCTAAACAGCATTCCCTGGAGCCACCTACAGCTTCTCATCAGCTGACTGTTGGGAGTGCATCACCCGTTTAACTTGATATCGCATGCCCACTCAACTGACTGATCCTGTTATGTAAATACAGGCCCCACCACTACAAACCTCACGATGTTTGCTCACGGCTAAAATGGACTTGAACTTGGACAACGCTCCAGTGTTTTGATTGGATCTGGGTGTGGGCCCTTGGCTTTCGGTTTGTCTAAGTCTCCTGTGGACAAATGAAAAGGCCATCTGTTGCCGTCTGCTGATGTCATTAATTACATATAATTATGTGAGTTGTACTGCTCTCTGTCTGTAACAGGAAGGATTACCCTCCATGCTGTCTGTGTGAACTGACGATAGTTCCCAGTTAAAGGTATGAAGCACTAGGATCAGCTCAGTTGGGAAACGTTTTACGGGGTTTGGGTGTCACAGGTTTGAAATAAGAAAAAACAGGTGATATTCCCAATTAGATTTCAAACTGGATTCCCAGGTAAAGACGGATAAAAACACCAAAGTACAAACTATTGAAAAAATTCTGGAACAATAGCTAACTATTGACATTCACATAACATGTCTGGTAGTACTCACTACAAAGCAGTTAAAGAGTGTCTGGCACTTAGTTCCTAACACTTAATCGGAAAGTGCTTTGCATAGCTTTCATGGCAAAGCCTCACCTTCAAGAATTTACAAGGAGGTAGAAGGAGATCAGACCATTCAGGCCAAGGGGAAGAGTGTTACTCAGGCTGTTTTAGGACGGCTCCTTCTGAATGAATGTCGAGACACACAGAGAGCTGTGCAGTTAAATTGGGTAGACATTTTTACACCAGATCCAATGCATTTATATTAATGTTAGCAAGCAAGAGTTTAATGTTTCTCTGAGCCTTTGTGAATTCCACAAACGGTGATAGGCCCGAAGGCTACTGCTCAGCTTTTCTCGGTGACAGACAGGCCTACAGCCCATTCATTTCTCTGTGACAGATAGGCCTACAGCGCATTCATTCACGATGTGAGAATTACAAATTGAGGGACTACAGTTGATCTGAGCAGAATGCCACACACACACACACACACACACACTGCCTGATGGATCGCTGAGAAGGGTTTATCAGTACTCCACTAAACTAGCCCACCAACAACCACTCATTTTCATTATGACATACAGATCTGTCACATTGACGCTAAAGGGCTCGCAAAGCCTTTCCCTGCCCCTTGCCAATTTATTCAAGGTCAGGTCCATGAGTCCTGCTCCATACATTCAGCCTGTCACATTATGGCTCATGAGCGTCCCGGACTTGGAAATCAGTTTCCACCGGCAAATAATGAATATGTTGAAACAGAGGCCGGTTGGATTTATGACAAACACAATGCTTTGAATATATGCATGCACGGTGGTGTTTATGCAAACTTTGTTGACCGCTGTTTATTTATGGGCTATTCCCAACTTGTGTTTTCTGGAAGGTTCTCGCTTGCTGTTGGCTCGCTGCGGCTGGTTTTTTTCTCCCCCCGTTGCTTCCTGCAGAGTTAAAGTCTTTCACTTTGATCTGAAAGTCTTTGCAGCCTCATTGACTGTAATGAGATCTGGAGAATCCATAAAGACTGCAGGGATTTGACGGGGAGACGAAAAACTCCAGGCTGGGAATCGGCAACATTTCACGGGCGCAAACAAAATAGAAAAAAAAGAGAGACGATCTCAGATGGCTTGGCAAGCGCTTTGCCTAACCCTCCTCCTCGCTAGATCTGAACATTAATTTCCCCAACGTCTGGAATTCCGGGGTAAGGGGGGAATCGCCGTGGAGGGGGATTGGCATGGAGGATGTTTCTGCTCGCGGCTTGGCGGCCCAGAAGGAAGTGTCCCCAGATGAGAGCCAGTGTTTCTGTAATCTGGCCCCCTGACTGCCTCTACGTCGTCCAGTCCATTAATCAGTCACTCAAGGTCTCTGTCCCACCAAGGCTTTCTATCAAACCCAGGAGCTGAGGGCGCCTGATATGTCCATGTCCTCTTTAGGTCAACGAGACGGACACAATGTCACGGCACCCGAGTGCCCGAGGTCTTCTGCCCAGAGATGGATTTCCTGGAGGTTCATCTGGCATGTTGTCATTGAACAGACCATGGCACCGCTTAAATATGTTTTTACATAGTGATATATATGGGGGCCCGACAGTGGATTTGAAGGTGTTTTCGAGGTACAACCTTTGTGTGATTCGGCTAGAGTTCCCAGGAATTTTGAGTTGTGTTGTAGGTATGTCTTACTGTATTGAGGGTTTGGAATGGAATTTAAAGCTTATACATTAAATGTTAATTTTTTTAAATGTATGATATCAGATTGGTATAACCATGGTTATTTTGGAAATTACTGTTATTATTTTTGACAATGGCTGTTCGTTAACTAATTTAATTTATCTTTATTATGTGGTCGGCTTTGTGACCCAGTTTTGTATAAACCCACTGGAAAATGACATCATTACAACCCGATTTCTACTTGGTCTGCCTGCTCTGCCCACTGTAGAGGTAGCACAAACACACACTAAACATCAGAACGGTAGCAACATTAGCAATTCATGTTGTTGACAAAATCATTGATTTATGAAATTTGAAATTTTGACTTTTTCTTTTTTTCGTAGATTTCTTTTAAAGTACATAAAGATTAATTGAGTTTTTTTTTCAACCACCACTGCAAAGCCTGAAAAGCATCGCCATTGTATTCTCGCCAGGTTGCTTAGAGCAGTCTTCCCTCATAGTAGGAGTGCTTTTCTAACAACACAGAATTAACTCCTCACGTGTCAGAGTGCTGTTGCCAAAGCCTTTTGAATTTCATGCCAAAATATCCCATTTATTATTAATGAGCATGTAAATAATCTGTGAGACGCATTTCATAGCTAATGCCGACCCTTGGTCTCAGGCTCAATTATTTTGATTGTATTTTCTCTTCGGGGTCCCGGTTGAGGCACATGACCCGGCCTTGAGAGAGACGACCGAAATCCGATCAGCATAAGTTAAGACTTCACGCTCCACAGCCTCCCCTACCCACCTCTCACAACCTCCTCTCTTGACCTCCACAACCTTGACGTTCGGTTCTCCATTTGTCTTTTTCTCTCCGTATTCAAGTAGTTCCACCCATGTAAATGTGCCCGTGTGAACCTTCCACATAGACATGTACCTGGTTGTGTCGTTTCGTCGGAGTAGGGCGTGAATGAGGTGATGTCACCAGTGACACCTTTCGTCTGCTTGTGACAATTAAAGGGGCCCCTTAATTAAAGTATGGGAGGGTAGGTCATTAGAGGGAAACAGATGGGACCTGGCTTGCATTGAAAAACCCTGTGTATTGTTCACAGTTACTCTCTTTGTTCACGGTTTTCCAAATAAGCTTTTCTTGATTTCCCTTAAAAGCGTCGCTAATTATTTTGGCTGTTCCGCAGCCGTAAAGCAACGGTAAACTCCGTTTAACATCTGCAAACGCGGCCATTTTGGACCTTTCTATCGTCGGAGTAAATGTAGGGTTAAGTGATTTGCGTACTCCAATGTGATGTTATGACTGTGGGAACGGACGGGTGTTCCATAGGTTCTGGAGTCCACCTGGAGTCCACCAACAGTCACAGTTGTAGTAGCCCCGAGGCAGATATTTGTACTAAGTTGCCTCGTTGAAACCTGGCGTTCTGCTAGAAGATGCTGCAGTGCTGCCCGGGCATATCCTCGACGCCCTGCGGGGCAACATGTCACAGGAGGACTCGGAGTCTGCCCTGTATCTTATTGGCGTGCGCCCTCTCCTCTGTCCTCTGGCTCGTCCTCGGCGAGCGGGCCGAGAGGACGAGGACGTGAGGAGGCCCCCGTCGCTCTCTCAGTGCCGGGCTCGCTCCTCGCCTCCTACACTCTGCCTTCGACATTCATCTTTAATGTGAAAACCACAGGAAAGAACAATGGCTCGTCCCCTGGCAGCAGGTCTGCTCACTAATAATTAGCCAGGGGTCATCATTTTTTGATAACGGGGGGGGGGGCAGCTCTCATTTGCATATCAGTGCTACATGGAAATGTACCTTTCCTACAAGCACAGGTCAGACCTGGGCAGGAATTGTTCCACGGTAATTAGCCAGATTCCCCGTTGCATCGTCTGAAATATTGAACATCGCTGGGGCTGAGGAGGACGAGGGTATGCAAATGGGCGGCTTGTGTCAGAGCCGGGGCCGGAGGTAAATCCCTGCCCAGGAACGCCACGGAGCGCTGGACGGTGCTGACGGAGAGAAGCGTTTGTTTGCAGAGAACTGAGCCTCCACAGGCCAAACAGGTGCGCTGTGTTCTGAGGGCACGGCGCCACCGAAAAGGTCTCCGTTATCAGGGAGGCAGGAATCGGAAGTACCGTAAGGTCCCTGCTGGTTGACCCACATGCCAACTGAGTCAAGCTTTGGTCCATAGCTGACTCAACCCTAAGTGAGATATGGATGCTCTGCAGTGTTGGCATTAAACTGAGTACATGGGCGAGGGTCGCATTTCACGGCAGAACCGGCGGACACGGCCGTCTATGCCCCGGAACGTGGCAGTAATGCCCCCCCGCCACCGAAAAAATATATTCCTTTTGGCCAAAGTGGCCGTTGTTTCCCAGGGCCGTATATAAATAACATAATTGTCCTGACTGGTGGTCTCACAGATGCAGGGCCCTACACGGTACAAGGCTTTCATCACAATACAAGTCCAGAATGACCACAAACCACTGCCGTTATCGAAGTGCTCCCGATAGTTTCGTTTCGCAGGTTGACTAGGAATCGCGGGGCAGTGCCGGCTTCAGGGTGAGCTGCGGTCCTCCGTTCAGCCGCTGTGTCCTTTGCTGCGGCCATTTTGTAACGCTGTAGTTGGAAGGCAGACGCAGGAAGAAGGGAGGATTTTCAATAGAAGAAGTAATAAGTCATAAAAACAGAAACAACGTTACATTGGCACAAGAACCAAACAACAACTGACAACATACAAGAGGGAACAAGGAACCTAAACAGGAGCAGTGATGTGGGACACAGGTGAGGGTAATGACAACAAACAGCTAAGTGTCTCCACTCCAAAGAGAGGGCGTTGGATTCCACTGGCACGGCATGCCGGCGACTCCAGGATTTGACAAGTGGACCGTCCCCCTAAGCTGCAAGCTAGCCAAGATGTCAGATTCAGCGATTACTGAAGCAGCTACTGTTGAGATATTTTCTCTGACATATGTGTGCGAGTAGCAGCGTAGCTCCATTTCACGGTAACCTTCTGCCTTAAAAGTAGCAGTGGGACATTTGTGTCTCAGTCGAGTGACATAGGCTACCAAATTACTCCTTACTAGCTCCTTTACATGTGATACAACATTACACGGTGTTCTCGTGTTTTATGTGTTTTATTGTTTAACGTTTTTTGGCTGATACAGAATGTAAGAGGTTTTTTATATTTATCTACCTGCATCAGTGGCTAGTGGACCAAAAGGTGAGTTGGAGGACACACACACACACACACACACACACACACACACACACACACTGACACACATACCAAGCGAAGGGTAGGTTAAGAGTGACAGAATAGAGTTGGGTCATCATTTCTTAACTGAGGCATGCGGCCCACACACAAGCTTTATTGTATCACTCTCCTACATTAATTGCTTATGATTTTCTTAACAAAAGTGTTAAGAAATGTAATTGGCTATTTTGCTTGATTAGCCTTAGTGTCCTGGCTGATGGTTTTAGTGTCCTGGCTAATGGTCTTAGTGTCCTGACTGATTGTCTTTGTACCCTGGCTGATGGTCTTAGTGTCCTGTTTGATGATATTAGTGTCCTGGCTGATGGTCTTTGTGTTCTGGCTGATGGTCTTAGTGTCCTGGCTGATGGTCTTAGTGTCCTGGCTGATGGTCGTAGTGTCCTGGCTGATGGTCTTAGTGTACTGTACTTTATGCACAAGGACAGCACTCTCCCCAGTGACTTCACGTCCACCGTCTTCCTTTGTCCTCAGGCTGTCCAGATCTTTCACTCACTTATTAGAGAAGAATTGGAGACCCAACAGGGATCCCAAACTGAAGCCTCTTCTTCAGTTTCGAATATGGATAGGATTTGGGGGATTGGGTTTAACTTTTTTTTTTACCCCTGACACTGCTATAAAATAAATTAGAAACCCTGTGTTGATTTTGAACCCTGAATGCTGATTGACTGAAAGCTGTGGTACATCCGACCATACAACACTGGTATAAAAAAAATTCTGCCTCAGAAATGGGAATTTCTTCCCATTACTCTCTCAACTGGGGTTTATTGGCCATATACCCCGCCCATTTCTGCCTCAGCTGGGGTTTATTGCCTATATACCACACCCATTTCTGCCTCAGCAGGGATTTATTGGCCATATACCACGCCCATTTCTGCCTCAGCAGGAGTTTATTGGCCATATACCACGCCCATTTCTGCCTCAGCAGGGGTTAATTGGCCATATACCACGCCCATTTCTGCCTCAGCAGGGATTTATTGGCCATATACCACGCCCATTTCTGCCTCAGCAGGAGTTTATTGGCCATATACCACGCCCATTTCTGCCTCATTGCTTAAATATAAACATTTCACCATTCCAGCCCAAATATTGTGTCAGTATTAAACTTTTGTAATATTGCGCCTCAAAATTTAATTTATGGATGGATGTGAGCTCCAAATGATGCAGTAGTGTGGCAAAACAAATTATTCTGAGGCAGCGATTACCCCGTGGACGTCCCAGGAGGGACTGAGATAATATTAAAGTAATCTGCTTGCTGAAGTAAACATGCTCCCCATTGAGGATGATAGACATCTAAATTAGTACAACAGCCCCGTGCAATATTTTGTCTGTGAGAGTGACCTACTCGCCTCTCAAACCGTGAGCTCTCACAGACATGGCATCCAGTCCTGTAGTCTACAGCTGTCTTTCCAGACCTGTTATAAGAGGCATATAGTCATAATGGAATCATTTGCTGATTACCTTGTCAAAATCTATGAGTGCATGTTCTCTCTTTTAAGGAGTAGACCAGAATGTTGAAGTCGTTAAAGAGTTTAACTTATTACTGGGAAGTTGGGAAGTTCGCAATAAAAAGAAGGTGAAGAATGAAGTTCAACTCTGCTTACTGTTTATGAACAGCGGTGCTTTTTACTTTGACACACATCTTGCTCACACACACACACACCCACACACACTCGCGCGCACGTATACAGGGACACACATGCTTGTGCACCCCTGGGCACAGACACGCTCGCGTGCGCGTGTGCACACACACGCACAACAACTGCACTCCCAAATGTAAATGTGTCCTGGCGTTTCCCATGCGGGCCCATCCCTTCTGTTTCTCTAGTGTGGGAGTGGGACAGAACTCCTGGGAGAGTGAGGGGAAGTGGAGGAAGTATTTCAGCCTTCCATCTGGGTCCACAGAAACCTGACATGTGTTTCAACCCCTGAACCCCCCTGGAGAGAGTGCCGCCATGGCAACCACTAAGTCATTTCGTTGGTTTTCAAATTTGAACCATATGAAAAGGGATTAATACAACCATTCTAAAAAGGAGCTAGGAGAGGAACTGATAGGAAACAGATGGCTCAAGAACAACAGAAGATGTGAAACATCTTTCCCCGTTGCAGATCAGTTCATCTCCATTTCTCACCGGAGTGGTTTTGGAATAGGGCTGCAGACTCCTGCAGAAAACTTTGTGACCCTTCAGAAACCTGCTCGACCACTGTTGCCCTGATCTCTGTGTGTTCCACCTGTCTCCTTTGCACACGGCGACTACCTGCGGCAAGTGGATTGTTTTTAAATTGGAGGACGTCCAGTGAACACCGTGATGTTTGAATAATTTGCCTACAGCTGTGAATAGTTTGGACCTTGTGATTTACAGGGGCGGTATAAATATATGATGGTTTTAGCTGAAACCACTAAAACCCACCATTTCAATTTAGCTTGGCACTTACCCAACGCCATTTCACGTAATTAGATGTGATTGCACAATCAACCTGGACCAAATGGGTCTCATATAGCCGGAGCCATATATCTCCCAGTACAATAGGAGGTTGTCTTGCTAGTAACGGCTCTTGTCCAGCGGTATGAGAGAATGGTTTACAGCAGAACACAACTGTCTTCCAAAGAACTGCAATCCATTATGGATAAACATAAATTACATTGGCTCGGGTTTTTGGCAGGTTGTGGAAATATTCACTTCTCAAAATAGTCTGTGTAAAATTGATCATTTGGCAGCGTTATCATGTACAGTAATATTTTTTAACAAAAGGCTTCACTGTTTTCCATTATTTTAGACACATACACACCAGAATTCTGCTGCTTATCTTTAGGTACAGGTCAGATGACAGGATATAAATTAAGTCTACCAAACATTGGATAAATACAGAGTCCAGCAATGAACATTTTGTCAGATCAACATGTTTCTTCTGAAAACAACGCCTGTGTATCTCATTTCCTCCATCTAGAAAGAAATTGAAGATCTTTTCTTTTTTTTAGCTTGCATGTTATCTGATCAGTGTGGAGGACCAGAGAACGCCAAATGGAGGACCAGTTGAGGGACAGAAGAGGCTGTTGTTCACCTTTCTGTCCCCAGTGTCCCAGGGTGCCAAGACATCAGTGACCATGCAGATGGGGCTTTAATTAACACACAGACCCTCTGGAACATGCAGCCTGTCCAGGTGTCACCGCCGGGGAAAGAACCGTGAGAATGAAAGTCTGGGACAACAAGGTAGCATCATGTTTTCAAGCGTTATTTCATCTAATAATAATCATATGAACACAAGTAATAATAATAATGACAAAAACAATTGACAACATAAATTATACAAACATTTATATAATAATAATAATAAAAATAACATGATTAGTAGTACATGCACAGTAGTAGTCCTAGCAGTAAAAGTACATTGGTTGTAATAGTGGAAGTAAAAATACGGCAGCAGTACTACCACAATTAGTAGTAGTACTAATATTCTTAGTAATAAATGTACAGTTGTAATGGAATTAGCAGCAATAAAGGCTTTAGAATATGTAGACTGTATGCTGTCAAAATGTTCAGCTAATGTCACTGTACAATGTCGTAACAATAGTTTATTACCCACAAAATTGTACGAAAGAGACGACCAGAGCACTGGTGACAACTCCCTGAATACTGTACACTGCTGGGTTCTGTATGATTAGAGTAGACCTTTAATTTATAAATTCTTGATCACCATACTAGTTTAGCCAGATACACCATCATATAGTAACCATTTTGTTTATTTAGCCAGATACAGTTTCATATATTAACCTACAACAAGTCCTCTGCTGGATGGCTCGTTATCTCTGGTGCTTGGTGGATCCACTGTGCTTGCATCTCTGATATGGAGTGATGATACATTTATACTTCAAAATGTACTGATACACGAGTAAGGCCTTTTATTTTAGCACCCCATCTGTGGTTTCATGGCCTGTGAATCACATCTGTCGCCGCTGCGCTGTAAACGGACGGACTGTGACAAGCAGTTTTCTCAAGGCTCTAAAAGGCAAAACCAAGCATGTAATGCAGCACTTTCTGTCATCTGCCCGTTCTAAATAATCCACACGAACAGGCTGTTGTTGGGAATTTCTACTTCCACAGACATTCTAATCACCTTCCGTGTTAACTTCTTTGCCGTGGCGCAGCCAGCCTGCCGGATCTCCTCAATAAACCAAAACAGCTGACGGTTTCTCAGTGTCTCAACGCGGCCGGTCGCGAGCATCTGGACGCGAAACAAGTGCACACTGAAATCTCACACAGCCAGTCGTAAAAGAGGGCGCCAACTGCCGGTGTAAATAAGCCATACCGCCGCAGAGACGCCCAAATAAGCAGGGTGACGTTGGAGAGCCCTTCCCATTAAGACTCTAAAGAGGGGGACATCAAACTATGGCCGGAGAAGAAACCGCGCGGGGACCTCAGATCATCATATTTTAATAGAACATGTGGCAGCTCCTCCGTTCGACTCGTGTCCAAATTGCACTAGTGAATTCTGTCCAGCTGTCGATCTACAAATGGGGCTCAATTACCCTGTCGTGGCGGCAACAACAACCATCTTGCCCCTTCGCTTTGCTCTGCCAAGCCGGGACCGTAATTGTGAAACAAAGTGAAGCTGAGTGTGTGAAGTTACCCCCCCGGTCAAGCTTCCTCAGAGCTGACAGCTGACATCATTGGGAATGACTACCCACAATGTTCCAGCCTGCGTTCAGTCCTTTGTTATCACTATTGTAAACGCTGAGGGATCAGGACGGACGAGGAGAGAGGCTGAGGGGGCTGGAACAGGAGAACCCAATGGGAGGCTTTGCCGCTGTGATAATGGACCTGTTGGCACATGCCGCTGACAGTGAGTCCCTGGTCGAGAGCTTGGCTCGATCAGTCCGTGACAGTCTATCATTTATTTTTACTTTTTAAAGGATAGTTTTAATGGTGGTTTCAGAGGGTCCAGAATTTGGATTAACTTGTGAGAGAAACAGAATGTCCGTTGAAAGATCTTGCTCCAGGAGTCCGGGTCATATTTCTGGAATGTTCTGCCCCATATTCCTCTCCACTAAGTCGTTCAACCGAAACTCATTGTCTGCCACTGTGGTTGCAAGCCTGGATGTTGGTTGCATTGTTACATTTTTAAATGAGGACCAATCAGAAGGACAGCAGACGAGCAGCTCTGTGGGCTGACTGGTTAATAACTTGTGTGTGGTTGTGGCGAGCCACTCATCCCCATGTAGCTGTCAGTCACCATATATCCACCCTGGGAGGGATCAACAATATACACCCTGAAGCACAGGTGATTGGATGGAAATAGATATTATAACACAGTTGGTTTCCAATCCTGAATGCTGATTGGCTGAAAGCCTTATTATTCCAGAGGTGTGTTTGTACAGTTCTAATCTTATTGTCAAATAGATTAGAATTGCAATCAATAAGGCACCCTAGGGTCCCATGCTGTATGACCAATATCCCCCGGTTAAAGGCTATATCAAGGCACTCTGTGGTGTGTCGTGACGTGAGAACTGTGCTAGCTATGGCATATTCGCCATAGCAGCAACCCCATATATTACATGGCCCTGCTGTCTGTAGGAGCCAACTTGACGTTGCACCTTGCAGGGATTCCACCGTACAAAGTTTCTAACAAGCCAGTAATCACACACACATTGTTAGGAGCATTCCCAATTATCTTTTATTACACTTGCAGCTGAACCATTTCAATTACAACATTATTACTGTACAGAATCAATAAAAGGCTACGTTATGTATGGTTATTTCAGCTGGCACTTCTGATTAAAACCTCCAGGGTCCTGTTCATTTCACTTCAAGACTTAAAACTATTAGTATTGCCTGTGTCCTGGGTGGATTGGCCCAAATAACATTATTTCAGCTCCCAACATAAGTTACCACAGTAGCCGGGGGTCCCCGAGGACCACGCGTTATCCAAGCAATGAGGCAGGGGCCAAAAAGCGGCGGTCCTTGGGAGAGAACAAAAGCGTGTTTGCTATAGCAGAAAAGCCTTTACCGCTTCACTCAGCTCAGGTAAACAACCGTGCTCCGTGGCATCCTAAATACCTCCGGGCCCAGTGCTAGCCCTGTAGCACAGCGCCATAATAATCTTCATTATCACTGCCATACATTACAAGCGCTGATGCTAACAGTAACGCCTCAAGGCGATGTGCCCTCTCTCTTCCGACAAACCCTAAAAGCCGTCTCTGCATTTTCATTTTTTTTCTCCCTTTGGCTGCAGTTGCTCCCCTTGCAAAGCCC
Organism: Esox masquinongy; assembly: GCA_016801175.1. Classification (NCBI taxonomy): domain Eukaryota; kingdom Metazoa; phylum Chordata; class Actinopteri; order Esociformes; family Esocidae; genus Esox; species Esox masquinongy. The sequence goes on along the minus strand of JACXGI010000755.1, from coordinate 106,000 downwards.
GGGAGCATTATCAAAACATTACCGTGCGCAGCATGTGTTTGATTAAAAAAGTGTAAAGTTACAAATTAGTTAATAAAATCATTTAGGCCGATCGCTGCAAATGGTGATAAATGTGTTCCATATGTTCCCAATAAAAAAAAGCAAGTGCCATGTGTCCATCCCCTCTGTCTTCGCCATAAACAAATAAATTAAAACAATTACCGCGGCGAGCGCCTTCCGTCTTTAATGAGAGCACGGTCATGTAAAATATGTGACAGGTCTCATTTGCTCGGAATGGTGTCTGTCTCTATCAGGGCCGGTCGGAAACCTCCAGATAAATCTCCCACTTCTTCCTCCGTTTCCCCTCTCAAAGTTTCCTGTTGCTCTCTGGGACACGGGCTAGTCTGGTTCTCACAGCTGTCATCTTGCATGCCGCGTGATCACGAGCCTTTCAAACACGGGGTATTTGGATTTGTCCTGTTCCACACACAAGAGGAAATTATTTTTATTATTTTTTTGCATGTTCCTATTCCCCCTCCCCTTGACCAGCTGCAGGCCTCTGGGGGCGGCTGATAGTCAATGATATACGGAGGTTATTGTAGCTGAGAGGAAGTTGGCGATTCATTTCCTTTAAATGGCGTAAACATGATGTTACTGATCCAAGTGAAGGAAACGAGTGTGTAGGTGATCAATATCACGTTTACTTTAACTGAGCGATCGCACATCCACTCGTTTTTCGCGGACCTTTAACGTTGCATGGTCCCGTGTGATTCTGCACATGTCCACAGGTTAACTCTGGCAACAGAATCACGGTGTGCCACTGGTGTGTGAAGCCGTGGAGTCTAATCGCCCGATTGAACGAGAGCCGTTCGCTGATTCAGCTTTCACAAACCATTAGTGACATGCTTTGGCAGGCCTGATCTTCGAGCTGCGGGTAGTCATGATGTCTCTGCCTGCTCTAGTTTCGCCATGTCTTGGGGGCCTGGCCACATTGGCTGCTCATTACTCTTCATCTAAAACGGATGACACGCGAAAAGTGCCGAGCTAAAGACGAGCCTATGCCACCCAGAGAGGCGAATCAATCTGGAGTGAAACAAATTGCCTTCAGGGGTCCATGTTTTTGGACCAGTCACACCTGGTCATAGCTCCTCAGACCTTAAAGATAATCACCCTCCTTTTATTATTGTAATATATCCACTTTTATTATTGAACAGGATATGAATATTATTTCAGTTTTCTTCTATTTTCTCTTTCTTTTCTTTTTCACCGAGGCCTTCCACGGCTAATCATAGCTCTGGGGATATAGGGAATATTTGGTGTCATTTGCAGTGAAAGAGCAATGACCGGTGAGAATGAAAACGTCCAATTTAAACCTTTCCTCTCTGTCTGTTGTAGCATCGGCTCAATTGTGAACTGTAAAAGGTCAGCATAAAATGGCCAGGATGAAAAGGACAGCACATACTTTGTCAACTGAAATCCCAAGTCTTCACAACCTTCCTCAACAACATTCTTTCTGACACATTCTATATGTTGTTGTATACTACTACTGTAGGCGACTTACAAGGATAGACACCATATCTCTCTCTCCCACTTAACATCCATGGTGGCAGATGGTCTCGTGATGAAAGATCAAATGGTGTAGAGGTAAAAGGTCAAAGGGTCTAGTGGTAAAAGTTCAAAGGGTCTAGTGGTTAAAGGTCAAAATGTCTAGTGGTAAAAGGTCAAATTGTCAACGGTCAAATGGTCTATTGGTAAAAGGTCAAATGGTCTTGTGGAAAAAGGTCAAACGGTTTTGTGGAAAAAGGTCAAATGGTCTAATTGTAAAAGATCAAATAGTTTATTGATTGAAGTTCAAATGCAATAGAAGTGTTGGGCCGATATCCGAAAAGCCACCAGTTTGAATCCCCAAGCCAAACAAAAAAATGGTTGTTTTGCCTTTGGCAAGGCTCTTAACCCTGGATAAGAGAGTCGGCTTAATGACTAAAATGTTAAATGTATCATGCACTTTCCAGTGGGTGTATCGTGACGCAAGGAGACAAAGTTATAGAACTGGAATTGGGCCTCAGCCATGGTTTTAATGGTCTTCAGGTAATGGGCCTTTACATTGGGCTGGGAGGCAGTGAGCTGGAGGGCAGCGATGCACAAGGGAGGACGATACTGCAGTTTTGTTGCCTATTGACCTTCGCAGAATGTCGGGTGGAGCAGAGGACAGCCTGGTATATCAACGCTAGCCTGGACTCTCATTCGCACTCAGAAGATAATATCACCAAGGAAGCAGATGAGGGGAAATGAGCCTTTTAATTCAAGCCCTTATTAAAGATACTAGGAAATGGGAGGTAGAAAGGATCTTCCCGTGTTAGAATAGGTCCAGTTCTCAGGGATTCTAACACCTTAGTATTCGTGTGGGATGTTACAGTAACCAAGTCTTTAGTCCAAAGAGGTGACTTTGAGATAGTCAGACCATTTTACTCTCCGAATTATCTGTTGATCAGACACTTAATTTGACATTTGTTTTATTCACACTTGAAGGGCAGGAATTGTTTCTCCGGCGTTCACCAATAACCATTATTCTGTAAACGACAGCTAAAATGTCAGCCCAAGTCAGGCCTGAAACTCAGGGGGACACGGGGGTCAGAAAGTCTGACTCTTCAGGTGTTACGTTTGTAACCCCTGAGTGGCTTCTTGAACACAGGCTAACAGGGACTAAACTATCCCTTATCTTTCACAGATACCACCTCAATCACATTATCGGTGACTAACACAAGACCACATAGAGCTCCCCAACAAGGTCCCCTCTATGAGACACGTTTACAGGCCTAACAGTTAAGAGAGAGAAAGAGGGATGCGAACAGGCAAAAGGCACGGAGAGAAAGTGAGAACAAGCGAGAGCCGCTCTTGTCTTTTCCAGTTTAGGGAGTCCAGATGGGAAGTCATTTTTTATTCGTCTTGAGGCGGCACTTCACATCTGCTGGCCCAGATGCCTAATGAATACGGAAGCAGGGCCGTGCTGTCGCCTCATTAATACTGCACTCGCACGGGGAGCCGGCCCGGCCCGCGCGTGCCATACCGCAGCCGCCCACCCCGGCCCAGTGCGCCGCTGGAGCAGAACCGACGGCTACCCGCCGGTCCTCTGGGCCCGCACGCCGGCAGCTGGCGCCTCGCAGGAACAAAGCTGCCGCGCTTTGTCGGGCCTAATGCCTCTCTGTGTTGTCACTTAAGGTCTTTATTGGTATTAATTGAAACGATCGGTTGGTGCAACTTCAGCTCCCCTAATTCTCTTCTTTGCCCCCCGTCTCTCAGCCTGATGGGTCTCAGGAGTTGGTGGCTCCTTCAAACAGGTGGGCTGGCTTGACTTGAGAGTGAAGGAATGAATGTGAGGTTAGCAGCCCTTTTGTACCTGTCTGCTGTTGTGTGTATTGATAGGTTTCAGGCTTTCCTCTGATGAATTTGCGGCTTAAAACAAGTGGTGCGTGGTTCACCCAACCTTTTACTTAACTCCGAATAAAAGGTGGCAGTTTTAGATTTTCACTGTAACTGAAATGCCAAAGTATTGAGATCATTTGTCTTGAGATGGTCATAGATAGAATAACTAGTAACACTGCATAGTTCTGGAAAGGTCTGGAAATTTTGCTGAGGCGTGCCAAACTTTGAGGACACAAGCTCATGTACAAATACGAAAAGATTGAAAACATGAAATGTCAGATTTTTTTACTGTGCAACACAATGATTAATATTTCACTGTATGATCATACTTTGTGACAGTGTCCGTTGTGGTCCATTTCAAACGCACGCAGCTTTAAGATGAGAGAGGATTCCATCACTCTCGGGCCAGGATGTAAGGATCTGACATAAATTTCAGGAAATTACTACGCTCTCCCTCTTCATTCGCCGGGCCCCGTCGATTACCGTTTACCAATGACATCACTGATTTCAAATACAGCAACAAAGAGAAATGGCGCTCAGAACCGCTAGAACACCGTATCTGGGTTCTTCACATTTAAGCGGTAGGAAAATGCACACATTTGTTTTGCCTTGCCTGCTCAGGATTCAATCTAGCAACCATGTCAGAGGCTCTAACCCACTAGGCTAACTGCTGCCTCTGCTTTGCCCCTCCCCTCTCAGTCAGAAGAAATATGTCTGATTGGAGGAATTGCTGAAGGCTCACCTCATACACAGGCTGCTACATTCAGTGTTGCCAATTTATAGACTTGCTGGCAAATAACTTGGCAGAGCTCGGCTGTGCTGTTCTACAGTTGGCTCCATTAGACCCATCCCTTATGACCCCTCTCAGCTCTTTCCCCTCTCCCAGCCCTCCCTGACACACTCGGCCCTCTCCTTGCCACTACAGATAGGCAGCAAAACTTGCCGATAGCGAGAGAAAATATAGCAGAGTCAGGCTGTTCAGTCTCAGAAGGTGGTTGTCTCTGTATTTGCACGTCATCATTTGCAGGGGGCATTCAAAACTTTTCTTTATACATTAGCATAGCCAGTTCAGCCAGGCAATTGGCCAGCGATGCATCAGCTGACGTCTGATTGATCCTATAACAATATCAGTCTATTTAACTGTCATCGACTGCTATTCCAATGAAATGCTTGTAGATCAAAATATTTAGAGCAGGTTTTGCCATTTCTTTGAGCCAAAATAGTTGTCAGTAGTCCCAAAAATCAAACAGTATTCTTTTGACATTTTCTTGTCTTCCACAGATATAATGTATACAATGGCAGCAAAATTCCAAGCTAGCTTTTATGTAGTTAGCTGTAAGGCTAAACCTATTGAGCTACTTGTCTAAATCTCTGCCCCACAGAACTAGCATAGGACATGTATACAGAAAGTGTTTGTTTTCTTTGTTTCTTGTTATTATGCGGGCAAGATAAGCTATACAAATTCCAAGTCAAAAGATTGCCAAGCTAGCTAGCTAGCTTTTACCTAGATAACAACTAAGGCTGCCCAGAGAGGTAAACACACTGCTTCTGCTTTTGTCTTAGAGGGCTAAAATTACAAGTAATATGCTGTACATAGAACATCAAAGACATGCCCACCAGTGTAGAAAACAACTTTGGGTTGCCTTGGTTAACCCATTGGCTTGCAGCAAAAACGTTTTACCTTTTTCAAATGTAATTGTTATGTCTGTCCACAGCTTGTTAAATATTTCATCTTAATTGTCAGCAAAAGTCTGGTAAACCATGCTAGCCCCACCCTGATATGCATGCTAGCAATGTAACTAGCACACTAACTAGTACTGGATAGCCATTACCACTGGGTGCAGGTATGCTCTGACGAAGGTATGAAATCCAAGCACTGCCGAGACCTCTTTTCATTTGTTGTCTTTGGCATCCTTGCTAGAGTCGGGTGTAATTTACCCAAAGTAAAATCAATCATTCATATTAACCAACTGATCAAGTTTCAATAATCTTTTAAAGGGGAATAGGATGGGAACTAAACCCCATTGCAAGGTCTGCCATATAAATCTGCAGAAATGTCAGTAGCATACAAAAAGTTTCCTAGCACCCCATTTACCTGTCAAACTAATATTTAGCATGTGGGTATGTAGGACTTAAAGACCCACTCCAGATATTTCAATTTTTTTTCAGCTCACGTATGATATCCTTTGGCTGCACAAGGTGTAGTATGATGATTCAAGTCTTAATATTGCCAGTTAGGTCAAGTATGTGTCCTTTTTTTGGCGTGAAATATTCTTAACCTCCTGAAACAATTTCCCATGGGCCATGATGTAGGTTATTTCAGAATTAGCTACACTTGGCAGGCGGTGCTGAATGATGGCGTGATGGTGTGCCAGCTAAAGTTAGCCAGCCAGTCTCAACATAAGATCTGCTTCATGACTTCAATAGCTTTCAAAGACTGCCATCTGGAATTAAAGGGGCAATCTGGGATTGTAACAAAACATGGTATACATTTGTTCTAACGAACATGTTTCCATCCACAGTCTGTACCCAAGTAAAGTCATAAAACATGTTATGACAGTTGTGTTGGAATCAGGAAGTGTGTGTAAAATGATATCAATGTCAAAAGACATTTTGTTTAGTGATTTTTTTGTGTGAGAATTATAAATGGAAATGCTTTTGTGAGTAATGATATTGGAACCATCCTATTTAATTAAACTTGGTCTGGATTATTGTTTTGTGGTCCTCCCACTACAAGGGAAAGCATGCACTATATTATAGATGAAATAAGTTCATAGGCTGTTGTTTTGCTCCTTTTCAATAAAGGACAAGGGTCTTAATCAGGTGACATGTTGATTGATGCGTGGCTGCAGTTTCGCTAAAATAATATTGCTTTTATTAATAATGATCTCTTCATGTCAGTTAGCTTACAGTACCTGCCCTAAATGTCCAAGTTGTTGGTGGAGGGAGCGTGATTAGACCCCCAGTTGCCATCATATCTATTAAATACCAAATTTTTGATTAAAGTACAGTGTATGTAGACCTGAGAATGCCATGTAAACACATATGCTGTGTTGAATCTGTATTTGCAACATTAAAAGCACCTTTTATGTGCACAGTGTCATCACAACACACTTTAATGAGCACTAGGTCATCACAACATACTAATGAGCACTATGTTATCACAACACACTTTAATGAGCACTACATCATCACAACACCCTTTAATGAGCACTACGTCATCACAACACACTTCAATGAGCATTATATAATCACAACTCACTTTAATGAGCACTATGTCATCACAACTCACTTATATGAGCACTATGTCATCAGAACTCACTTTACTGAGCACTACGTCATCACAACACACTTTAATGAGCACAACGTAATCACAACACACTTTAATGAGCACTACTCTACGTCATCACAACTCGCTTTAATGAGCACTGTGTCATCACAACACACTTTATTGACCACTATGTCATCATAATACACTTCAATGAGCACTATACCATCACAACACACTTTAATGAGCACTATGTCATCACAATGTTCCATGTTAATATGATATAAGGACTCATGGAATCAGTGGGGGCCCTTATGGATCAGGGCTCCTGGAGCCAGTCCTGGACTAAACACGTGGATTAAAAATTAAACTAAACTAGTTGAACCTAACTAGTTTAAAAACTAAACTAGTAAACTAAACTAGTTTAAAAATTAAATTAAGTGGCATAGGATGGTCACAGCTGCTGCCCCAGGTGTCCATGGTCTGTTGGAGTATGGAGTTGAATACAGCTCCACGCTCTTTTAGACAAAAAATTCCCTCTAATACCTTTTCCCACTTTCCAGTCCAATAAAGCACTGCAAAATACTTGAAACCTTGTTCATGACCTTGTTTAAGCGGAAGCAAATTTGATACCATTCCCCAGTGGATCTTAATACCAAGCCATATTTAGCGTACAATTATGCCATTGTTGGGAATGTTTCAATGCCAGATTTCCTTTAAAGCCTGAGATTTAAACTTCTTGCAATGAATGTGTCCAAGGAACTGCTTAGTTAGAGCTCTTGTTACACATTGACAACACAAGCATGCTAAAACCCGCACACATAACAAATGTTAGTGATGTACACAGTCGATGATATGTCTTTGTCAAAGTTCATTTCAACCAGAACCATTACAATAGGAGATATGTAAACTGGAGTGCACTTTACATAGGACCACACAATAGATACAAATGTAATAAATGGCATAGGTTTGTATTGTTTATTGGGGGGGGGGGTCAGGATCAATGGATCCAAGGTTTTTCACTCTTCTCCAGGGGAGTCACATTGACCTGTCTGTAATATGGGGGGGGTCATGACCCCATCCCCCACTAATACTACACCCCTGATTGTAATATTCATCAATCATTAGAGAGATGTGAAGTAGAGGAGTCACTGTACAATATCATAAACAATATGCCACCTACCAAACAATATCCTCACAAATATTGTTCTTTGACCCGGCTAGCAAGACAAATCAAAACAGTTTCTTAAGGGTTTCATGCAGTCTGACATCCTGCCCTGGTCATTGTCAGAACTGTCATCAAACATGATGAACTTCCTGAGTCACATTTCATTTTGGAATTGAACATTTCTTCCACAGCTCTGAGCCAAGAAACATATTCATATGAGGAGAAAAGGCACAGTTGGAAATCCCCAATGTCTCATTGGGGAGAGAAAAAATGGATCAGGGATAATGTTTATGTCATCTGCGTGATCGCAGGAAACACAATGTGGTTCAGAGGCAGGACTATAACTCATTCATTCATGCTCCTCACTTTGGTAAGTCTCTTAAACCATAAGCTGTTACATTGTGCATATTATCCAAGTCAAAGCATGGTTACTGACCCACCTCGAGCTTTACATCACACACTGTAAATGGGGAGTGGGCTTAATAAAAATCTGGACGTGATTCTCAGAGAAAATAGTGATGCAGTCGGTTTCTTATTATTTATAGTCTTCCTACAAAACACAGATTGTGTAACGTCACATGAAGTTGAAGACCAGCTGAGTAACGAATAAGGCACATTGAAATGCAACTTGCAAAAGTTATTTTTTTTTCCTGTTTGTATCTGCATTCTGGAGCCTCTTTGGAAAGTGTCTGGCAAAATTGAAATGTTAGACAAAGGAAAAAGTGTACACAATCTAAATTTGACCAATGTTGGCGAAACAAAATAACTCTACAGAAACTCAAATTCATCATTCAGTCTATACCGTCTTCTGGTTTCTGCTAAGGCTGTAAACTAGCCAAAATTTGTCGGCATGTAAGATAGAATGGTGTATTTAACCGCGTGTAAGCGCGGGTTTTTAAGCGTGTTTATGCAAATTGTCCGCACTTCCCGCGATGCGGAAACATTCCGGGCAATGAAACGACGATCCAATTAAGATCCGACACCCGTTCGGTATCCACACTGAGGCGCGGTCCCTGAGGGGGACAAGGGAGTGATGATTTAAAAACTGTGAAGTGATCATGGTCTGAACATCGGTGCGTAGATCACCGTCTCCTCCTCTCCGAGACACGCAAAGGCAGCCAGCCTGAAGGTAATGATCATTATGGCAATAATCACAACAGCAGCTCGTAGCAAGGACGCGTCACTTCATTACATGCCCGTCAAAACAAAGCTCTGTTCCTCACCATACCGGGGGGGGCTACTTTGACTGTCATATAGAAAAGGCCCAGTGTGTTGCAAATCTAATGTGTTCACTCACCTGAGTCTCTTGCAGATGTATTGGGACATCGAGTGGAATGAATCCCTGCACAATGCTTGGAAAGTTTGGCAACACATTATATTTAGTTGCCCTCATTACCGTGCAGTTAATGCTGTGATAACTGCAGTAGCAACACGGAAGCTACCTGTGTGTTGTTATGAAATTACTATCTTAATAACTTCAGTAATTACCGACTGTAACTAGGTTATAGTCAATTAGTTATTAACCAGTTGTCAATTAACTATTGTCAATTAGTTATTAACCTGAACCAGGACTGGGTAACAACACACTTCCTTCACACGTTATCCATCTTATAAACACTTATACTGTTAGACATTGCCAAGTTACATTTTGTAACTAGTTTTTATAATTGCAGATGTTAATAATTAATGCCATGTTAATAACTAATAACAAATTGTGACCTTGGTACATATAACTGCATGTGGTTGCTAACTATAAAATAGGTAAAACCGTGTTAAAAATAAAAATATAAAATAAAGTTATGATCTGTGTAATAACATTAATTTTATTCAAATAACCTTTCAGAAAGTGAATACATATTATCTCATGCTTTCTTCAAATTGTGTAATACCTAGTTCTGCATATTAACACGTATTAACATATCAATACCATTTTTACTATGATGTTGTTACTAGTTATCAATGTGTTATGTGGTCTTTAGCGCAACTTTAAATACAGTGTTACCCATGTCTTATTTTCAAACATTTGAAAGCAAAGGTTTCAGTACTTTTTTCCTTGGTTGAAAAAACAGGAAAACTTTGGCATTGAAAAGTTTGTCTGTCTTTGTCAGCGCTGCTAAAAGGCATTTTCCTGAAAATTATGTCTAGGAATGAATATTCCTGAGGAGAAAGAAAGGAGTGAAGAGCTCTGGTGAGAGGACAACTCGTGTGCCAGATGTTTAGTCATGGTTCTGGGTTGTGGAAGGGTCACCTTAGCTGAACACAGAACTTCACAGCAATGGGCCTGCTATTTTTTCTTCAGTGGCAGGTGTGCGTCTTCATCTTCCTCATGGAACTGTCCATTAGCCTGACTCTGGGAACCTTGGCATGGGGGATGATGTATGATCCATTTGGCAAAATACTTTGCAGGCTGTCCATCCGATGTGTCAGAGTTCTTTTGACTCGATTTGATGAAACGTTGCTGGACTTTTCCTTTTTCGAAATGTGCTACTCGCTAAAGTTCTGTCTGGCTCAGTCATTTATTGCTTTGCATTTTTGTTTTTACCTTCAACTACAGGTGACTTTTCCTCTGTTACAAAAACTGCCAGAGGCAGATTGTAGCAGCATTACAAAAACTCTCCAGCGTGCAGTTTGTACTCTTGAGACTCATGAATCATTTAAAGTCAGTCATCCCATCTCATTCTTTGCAACATGAACATTTGGGCCCTGGTCAAGTTCCAAAACTACCTCAGCGGAGTTTGTTTCTGCATCTACTGTATGAGGAGGGGCTATGAACAGTGGCTGACTTCAACTGCATCAAAATGGCAGCTGTAGTTACAGTAGGTTCCAGTCAAAATACTGTCTGTCAATGTTTTTTTCCCCCTACCACCTCTAGGGATTCAAATCGCCCAGAGCATTTTAGTTCCTCTTTTGTGCAATTCTGTGAACCAATCCCAGGGGGCCAAGCAGACACAAAGCGGGTAATTTCACGTAATAACAGAGTGAGGAAACTGACTGTACCATTATTGCTGGATCTGAAAACATGTTGTTTAATTTGAAGTGCCTTCAGGTTCAAACATGGGAGATGTTTAAGAAGGACAAGGAAAAGTTAAGAAAAACAGTTTTTCCATTATTCATTTGTCATACATGCCAGGATTACTTATTTATTCTACATGTACCTTCAGCATCATTTATTAATGTAACATGTGCCAACAGACAGAGGGGGCTGCACTGTATTCCTACTCTAGTTTATTGTAAGAAAAAAATAGAAAGAAAAGCCTGATATTTCCATAAATTCAGATATGTTGGGAGAAATTCATGAATTTAATATGTACTGGCTCGCCTGTAATGCGCAACAGAGTACAGGCGTGACGCGGTGAAAAGTTTGGATCGAAGACATATTGTCGTCTTTTTCATATCAGACATTTTCAACCAAGTGAGAAGTATTTAAGGGGAGCTCAACGTAATGCCTATGCCCCAGCACCCCCCCCAACACTTCATACATAAAAAGGTGTCATTCAGGGGAAAAGTCGTGGGCGGCGGCTGGAATTGATAATAAATATACATGTTCAGGGCGGGTGACCTGTTTACAGTGTTACACCACATTTGTGTGGCCAAAGTACCTGGTTTCCGTTTCATTCATTTTATTGTTGTGATCGTTGCTTTTTAACATGCATTTGGGCAAGTCAGTTCAATAGGAGCTGTTTGTGATGACAGCAACTGTCCACAGGGGGGCGAAACGAGATGTGTGGTGTGTTTGATAGCACAGAGGAACCTGTCATTGTCCTGTTATTGCTGGGTCTTTTGTTGTTGCACCCAACCCCTCTTAGAAACACACGCAGTCAACAACTGTGTTGGTAAATTAAATTAGGACAATACATCACTGAGGAAAAAAATATGTGTACACAATTAAAAGCTATACACATATGTCCTTTTTTTCAGAAAACTGTGTGAGTGCATAAGCTTGTCTGTCTGATTGTGTGTGTGCGCTCATTTGCATGCGTGTGTTTTGGGGTTGGAGATGGGCGTGAAAAGGAAAGTTGTCCCCTGACCACCAACGTTCCCTCCTTCCGTCAAGCCCTCATACCCCTGTACCATGGGGTTAACACTTTACCCATCATCCATCTCTCTCTCTCTGGTGAGCTCACAGTGAATATTTAACCCAACATTATCGCCTCTGTCAAGTCGGCCTAATTGCAAAAGAGGTGAAGGCTTGTGTCACCCATCCAAGCCAGCGGCAGTGCTTTGATAACACTCTAGGTTGGTTGTAGACACAGACCGAGTAATTAACCCCTTTTGATTATGGCAATTAACCCTGACTTGTTAGGGTTAATCTGCGTGGTGCCACCAATATTCATCTTAAGCGTGAACTTCATACCGTGACTCTTCCACATTCACAGGGAATAGACCTGGGAGCTTGTGAATGAAAGTGGCACAGTTTGCTGTCAGTAGAAGCAACACAGTGGCTAAAATGGCATGCAAGAAATGACTGAATTATCCTGTTACAACTTCTGTCCATTCTAATATTGTTATCTACCGACTACAGTGGAAGTTTTGTTTCAAATCAGTGAATTTAAATCAATCAATCAAATTTATTCATAAGGCCCTTTTTACATCAGCAGCTGTCACAAAGCTCTTTTACACAACACCCAGCCTGAATTAAAACTATTGATCTGAATGCACCAAAACTGAAATAGAACTGACCCTGACAACCTGTATAATACCGGCATAAAGCACAGTGATTGGACTTCATTAGCATTGCTGCCATTAAAACCAAACCTTAGACAAGGATTACCTCCACTTCAGGATGCTCTATTCCCACATCCACCCGCTGAGCCCTCTATCCCTGCGAACACAGTCTCATATAATTGCAATTAGCCGAGAGCCAAGAGGAATGCCCTTCAACAGTCAATGTTTTTGCTGAGAGTTTCATACAAGTATCACGATTCACAATTGTTGTCCTCCAGCGGCGTATTTAACGCACTGTGAAGTAACAGATACAGTAGTTCTGTGTACACATAGCTAGCTCCCTGCGCTGCTGATCATGTCCAAAGTCACGCCAGGGTTATGTTGCAGCAAAACTTGGCTGAGACATGCAACTCTGCTTATTGTGTAAATTACTCATTGATGTCAATTGGGAGATTTACTCCTAAATTTGAATTGCACGCAAAGCTCAGATTTGGCCTTAAAGGCAGTAGAAAACAGGAGATCTTGGCTAGGATGAAGAAAAATATATTGTGTGAAACACAAAGAGATAGGAGCTAAGCTCAGTGGTAGATGGAGAGAAGTGCAGACGGCTCTAGAGAGACTAGTGGTGAAGAGTACCAGGACTTGTGCGTTTGCTGGTTCTAATTCCTGAGCCGACTAAGTGTGTCTGCCAAATGACTGAAATAAAAGTGGTGAAATGTAATGCAGGACGTGGACACAAACAACGAAGCTCTCAGAGACTTTGGGAGGGACATGGAAAAACAGGACTGCGATTGGAGGACACATAAAGGGTATAAACTAAGGGAAGGGAAGGGGTTGGAGACTGTCACACGGATAAAGACGGGCCACAGAAACAGGAGGAGTGAGACAGATAGAGATAGAGAGCCAACTGAAAGAGGGAACAATGTAAGGAACAGCAGCCATCCTGGCTGCATGGCTCTGATTAATATTCATGGGCCGGAGGAGGCAGATGCGGCTGACATCTGGGTGATGTCAGCGTGTTGTCAACACATTGTTAGCGCCGCAAATGTGCAAACAGATTAACAGCCCGGCGAAGCTACGCTGCAACACATTCGCAGGGTGACAAAACCAGCCCCCCCCCCCACAAAGTTTTGTTCCCAGAAAGAAGGAGAATAAAAGTATGGACAGGTCGGTTATTAAACATTTGCAATGGTCCTCTTGTGTCCAACTCGGGCACCATTTCGCTGTGTTTAAAGTATTAGTCGTCGTTAGGTATATTCGGAGTTCAGACAATGAACTGAGTACCGCGAATGGTTCTTGTGTGTTCTTGTTCTTGTGTGTTCTTGTTCTTGTGTGTTCTTGTTCTTGTGTGTTCTTGTAGAGCAGTACCTGAGGGAACTTCCTGGTGAAGGTATCATTTTGAAAAGTTTACTCATACCAAAATAATGTTACTGAGTTGTCCTGTAAACACTTTACTCATGTTGTAAGTAATTATAAATCATCTTCCATATATATCTGTAAACATTGGGCTGTTATTTTAAAGGGAATATTCTCTGTTAAACGCTATTTAGGTGGAGGCAGAGGTTGGGAGGCAGAGGTTTTTTCCCCCAGACAAATTTGAATTTAAGAGACTTGGTTTCCTGAAATCTGGAGATTTCTTTTTAAATGTGAATCACATAAAAATGAGTCAACATAAAACTTAAGTTGAACACAACCTAGTCCTATTTATTTCTAAAAGAAGTTTAAGCAACTCTCAGAGGTAATATTTATATATTTTTTCACACATGCTATAAAGACTCACAATTACATTTTTTTTGCCAAAACACTTTTATTTTACTTAGCCTACATGATTTTATAAACTAAGCTAACAGGCTATGAGCTGTAGCTAGACTATGAGCCTCAGTGAGGGAAAAAATTATTTGATCCCCAGCTGATTTTGTATGTTTGCCCACTAACAAAGAAATGATCAGTCTATAATTTTAATGGTATGTTTATTTGAACAGTGTGAGACAAAATAACAACAAAAAAGTCCAGAAAAACGCATGTCCAAAATGTTATAAATTGATTTGCATTTTAATGAGTGAAATAAGTATTCAACCCCTCTGCAAAACATGACTTAGTACTTAGTGGCAAAACCCTTGTTGGCGATCACAGAGGTCAGACGTTTCTTGTTGTTGGCCACCAGGTTTGCACACATCTCAGGAGGGATTTTGTCCCACTCCTCTTTGCAGATATTCTCCAAGTCATTAAGGTTTCAAGGCTGACGTTTGGCAACTCGAACCTTCAGTTCCCTCCACAGATTTTCTGTGGGATTAAGGTCTGGAGACTGGCTAGGCCACTCCAGGACCTTAATGTGCTTCTTCTTGAGCCACTCCTTTGTTGCCTTGGCCGTGTGTTTTGGGTCATTGTCATGCTGGAATACCCATCCAAGACCCATTTCCAATGCCCTGGCTGAGGGAAGGAGGTTCTCACCCAAGATTTGACGGTACATGGCCCTGTCCATCGTCCCTTTGATGTGGTGAAGTTGTCCTGTCCCCTTAGCAGAAAAACACCCCCAAAGCATAATGTTTCCACCTCCATGTTTGATGGTGGGGATGGTGTTCTTGGGGTCTTAGGCAGCATTCCTCCTCCTCCAAACTTGGCGAGTTGAGTTGATGCCAAAGAGCTTGATTTTGGTGTCATCTGACCACAACACTTTCACCCAGTTCTCCTCTGAATCATTCAGATGTTCATTGGCAAACTTCAGACGGGCCTGTACATGTGCTTTCTTGAACAGGGGGACCTTGCGGGCGCTGCAGGATTTCAGTCCTTCACGGCGTAGTGTGTTACCAATTGTTTTCTTGGTGACAATGGTCCCAGCTGCCTTGAGATCATTGACAAGATCCTCCCGTCTAGTTCTGGGCTGATTCCTCACCGTTCTCATGATCATTGCAACTCCACGAGGTGAGATCTTGCATGGAGCCCCAGACCGAGGGAGATTGACAGTTCTTTTGTGTTTCTTCCATTTGCGAATAATCGCACCAGCTGTTGTCACCTTCTCACCAAGCTGCTTGGCGATGGTCTTGTAGCCCATTCCAGCCTTGTGTAGGTCTACAGTCTTGTCCCTGACATCCTTGGACAGCTCTTTGGTCTTGGCCATGGTGGAGAGTTTGGAATCTGATTGATTGATTACTTCTGTGGACAGGTGTCTTTTATACAGGTAACAAGCTGAGATTAGGAGTACTCCCTTTAAGAGTGTGCTCCTAATCTCAGCTCGTTACCTGTATAAAAGACACCTGGGAGCCAGAAATCTTTCTGATTGAGAGGGGATCAAATACTTATTTCACTCATTAAAATGCAAATCAATTTATAACATTTTTGACATGCGTTTTTCTGGATTTTTTTGTTGTTATTCTGTCTCTCACTG
>JACXGI010000755.1:58698-90012 GCA_016801175.1 Esox masquinongy | reverse complement strand
GATAGACTGATCATTTCTTTGTCAGTGGGCAAACGTACAAAACCAGCAGGGGATCAAATAAGTTTTTCCCTCACTGTAGCTTGTACTCGTTTGAAAATACCATACCTGTCAGCAGCAGCACAGCAGCATCAGTGAACTACGGCACACAAGGATTGAGATGAGATGAAATAGCAGTAACATCTATTGGTGGTTTTTCCAATTTAAAAAAAAAATGAATTGCCTACAAATAGGGTGACAACTGGGGTGGCAAGGCCTTTTTCGTGGGTGGCAGCTGGCACCCTTGCCACCCCTCACAACCGTGCTCCCCCCCACCCATCCACATTTACTGGGTGCCAACATGATATCAAAACAGATTTAATCAGGAGTTCTTGCAAATGATCATCACAAATAGAAAAAAATATTAAATTATTTTAAATTAATTATATTATAAAACAGAAAACAATTGATTTAAAAGTATTCACCCCTTTTTGCTTACGAGAGAGCAGAGTGAGCAGTGGTGCCACCAACTGACTTTGGACCAACTGTCTTCAGACGTGATTAGTTGATCCGAGTCTGCAGGTGTGTAATACATTTCCGGTTAAATACACCTATATCTGGGAGGTGCCACAGTTGATTAGATCCATTTCCTGCAGAAACTACATCATAAAAGAAGGAACATTCAAAGCAAATCTAGATTAACGTTTTTCTAAAGCACCAATCAGTGGTAAGATATTTCCAAGGCCCTGAATCTCCCCCAGAGAAATGGAGAGAGTACGGCCCAACTGTGAATCTGTCTAAAACAGGCCGTCCTCAAAACCTGAGTATTCATGAGAGAAGGATACTAGCCAAGGAGGCGACCAAGAGACCTTTGGCAAATCTAAATGAGTTACAGTCTTCCATGGCTGAGCTGGGAGACACTGTGCATACTGGTTGCTAAACAAAAATTGCCTTTACGGGAGAGAGGAAAAAAGATTTCCATTGTTGAAAACACTCACATCAAATCACAGCTAAAGTTTACCAGAAGTCATGTGAAGACTGACATCAGGTGGAAGAAGATTCTACGGCCTGATGAGACCAGAATTTAACTTTTTGGCTTCAATACTAAGCGCTATGCTTGGCACAAGAACATCATCCAGAGAAGCATGGTGGTGGCAGCATCAAGAACAATTTAGAACAATTTGTAGATTTTATTTTTCACTTTGACATGGACTCTTCTGTGTTTATCAGTGGCAGCAATTTGTAACTGAATCCATTTAGAATTAATGTTTTTAACACAATAAAATGTGAAAAAGTCCAAGGGGATGAATACTTTTGAGAGCCTTTTTGTAATTATGCACCAGTGTAGCCTTTTTGGAATTTTGCGATGGGTGGTACTAGTTTTGAAAAATTCTTGGGAGTGTGCTAGCTAGTCTTTGATGATTTCTTCATTACAAGAGCTCGACATTGCTATTCACTCTGTATATGGTGGCTTGCTTAATACCAATAAATGTAAATGTTTGTAAGCTCCACTGTTGAAAAGATTTCCACCAGTTCACTCTTCCACAAGGCGCCTGAGATACAGAGTAAGATCCCCTCTACTGGAACTACACGGTCGAAGCTTGGAACCTGAAAACGTCGCATGAGGTCACTGGTCGGCGAGCTGTGTTTCAGGAAGTGATCCTCTCAATGGGACACTACCAGTGGGATTGTGGATAATGGGGAGCCCCTCAAACCCTCATCGACACCCACGTCCTACAGCATGCTCGGGGCTAGGCCGCTGGCCGGGTGCACAATGCAGGACAGTGTGTTGCTAGCCCATAGGAGCCTGTGTGGGCTCACGTGGACTGAAGCCAGACTCTCCCCAATTCCTGCTTTTCCCACTAGCAGACAAACAGGGAAAGTGTGGATATTCCAGCCACTCCCTGCCACTTGGCCGACACGGCTCTGTCTGTTTTGGAAATGAGCCTTATTTTAAGATTAATTCCCGTTTACTGAACTCCTAACACACAGTGACCTTCTCTGGTCCTTCTCTTGCTCTCTGTCTCTCACCTCACTCGCACTCCATCTTGCTTGGTTTCCCCCGGTTATGGCAGCAGGAGGCACGGCCCTTTGACGGAGGATGGGACCATGTCTTGATGCATGGCCACCTTGTTGTCCAGCTCTACAAGATGTCTGATTGAAAGACAAAATCATGAAGACAAAGGCATGAATTCAAACCTGCAAAAGTATTAAAAGATGCAAAATGCACTTTAATAAGCTACAGAACAGCTATATACACACCCAAAGTATCCACTTGTCTCACAATGCACTCCCCGTAATAATTACATTGATGAGTTATGTTTTTATTAGCGCCATGCACTGTAATCCACCCCTCCAGCTCCAGGCTTCTGCACCTTGACACTTGGAGAGAGGTGTTATGTGTTTGATATGAATAAAATTAGGTTCCGGATGGCTTCTCTCCTCTCAATCTCTGCTCCTCTAATCACTGAAGAGCTCGGTCTCCCTGTAGCTTGTCTGCACCAGGCTCCATCATAATCAGGCCTTTACAGCTGTCTCGTTCACTTTGAGAGCCGCAGTGTTGTTTGTACTCTATTTCTTTTCGCGCTGGCATCTCGGGGGACGATTGTTTTCCAAGTTTTTCAGCACCTCTGGGAGACCAGTAAGCAATTGGCTCTATTTGAATGGCCTGCTTCTCTTCTTCCATGTTGCCTTGAGTTTATAACTAATATGTGAAATATTTAACCATATTGCCTCCTACTGCTCGTGGGTCAGTGAACATGATATAATTTGTAAGCATGGATAGCAGGGGAAGTATCAGGTAAATTGCCGGTCTGCCAATTGCTGGAAAACACTGAAAAGGACTCCATTTTGGATTTGGGCTGGCCACATGGAATTGTAAGTAGGTCTATATCATATTACAGATATTTTCTTAATGTGACAGCCAATTATGGAAATACATTACCTTACTAATGAAAGCGTTTGTACATTCTATTTTTTTGTTTAATGATAAATGTTTATAGACAATATGTAAATGCTGTTTTTGGAACTACAAGCATAAAACACTAAATACGAATGTACTATTGTCCCATACTCAAAATCAACACAAAATTTATTTTCACAATTACACACACAGGTCTCCATTACTTTTCCAAACTTTCCATGAAGTTCTGTAAATATAATCAGCTACAATAGTGGCGAAGGGGGAAAAGTACTGAAAGATTTGGAACTTGAATTCATTTTACGTTTTACCACAACATGAATATTTATAGAAGTTTTTCGGAAGTAATTTTGTTGCATACTATTACGTGATTTCTTGCGCCTTTTGGTCGGCATGTAGTAACGGCAGTGATGTCTTCATTTCTCATGCAGCATAATTACATCCTCATCTTTCTTCAACCAGTCATTTTGAAATGTGTGTCTTGGCTATAGAGAATGTGCCGGTAAAATGAGCTATGTACTGGCAATTGTTCATTTTAATTGTCGAAGCATATATAAAGATCTTTACAAAACAGCTCAGCCAGATGTGATATTGCTAGCAGGCCAATTTGCATTTCATTTGGCACCGTTGAGAAAATATCCTGATGCCTTTGCAATATTGAAATGCAGTGAGGAAAAAACTGTTACCGGCGACTTTTTTGAGCAGGAGGCAGTTTTAGGACGGAAAGGAAGAGGCTGAAAAATAGCTCCTCCTACAGCAATTAACCACAGAGCCTGTAATATACCAGAATCACTCTTACTAAGTGATTTCCTCTCTGTCAAACGAGCCAAATTAATTTGAGTGATACTTTTCATTTAGTTAGCATCAAAACAGCCTTTCCGTTCACATTCCATATGGGCATCTGATACAAGGTATGCCATTAAACTGCTTCAGCCAGATGTTCTCCACAACCCCGCCGTTATAAATGCAAATTTATTCATTAAACTATTTAATTGTGTTAATGATTGACAGGCGGCCACATTATTATGGGGAAATGTTACGAAGCTAATAATATGTTAGTCTTAACTCCCTGTGTAAACGGTATGTGTGTCAACGTTTATATGGATTAGCCCCTTATAATGTTACACAATGGGCAAATTGTCTCCGCCCACTACATAGATATGACAAACGCTGCGTCATTTAGTTTCTGTGGTAATGTGGTAAAAGAGGATCTGCATCATGTACAATGCCTTAGACCTACCCCCCACCTTTCTCAAAACATCTAGATGTTTCTCACTTCCTGTTAAGAGATGCATAGGGATGTAATTGTACTGGATTTATGCATCTGTCAAATAACAAGCTGGTCTATCTAATATGCTTATATTTTAAGCACAAACCGCAGCTCATGGCGGCCTTTCCTAATGGTAGAACTGGGAGAGCAATAGTAAGCTAGTCATTCTTTGTTCATAATCACTTTGTAATCAGTTACTGTGTAGTTATGGTTAATTACATAGCAATCAAAAATGTTGTTAGTTCTGTCAAATGTCTGTGGGTTGGAGAGTGTTGAATGGTATGTCATTGTAATCTTAAATTCACACACTGACGTTAAACAGAAGGCTGCTTCACCTGATCTGACCCAGACAGAGGAATAAACACCTGGGGAGGAAAAACACACCGGGGTACGGACACACACCTGGGTACGGACACACACCTGGGGAGGAGAACACACCTGGGTACGGACACACACCTGGGGAGGAAAACACACCTGGGTACGGACACACACCTGGGGAGGAAAACACACCTGGGTACGGACACACACCTGGGGAGGAAAACACACCTGGGTACGGACACACACCTGGGGAGGAAAACACACCTGGGTACGGACACACACCTGGGCCTCTGTGACCCTGGCGGCTGTCTTTTTTGGTGTCCAACATTACCTCCTTATCTATGGAACTCACGTGCCGCGTGGTATTGACAAAGTTTTGACAGGCACTCCCCAAGACGCTTGAGCGACTGCTTTAAGGACCCCATCAACCCCTGCTTCAGGATGTTGTTTTAACTCTTTAAGTGTTCCTGATTTGTTTTCCGCTACCACCATCTGTGTGAATTACACGACTTACAAGGAAGTCGTACAGTGTACAGTGTATAATACAGGAAGTGTTTGGTTTCCGGTCTTGGTCCAGAATGTCCGTCTGTATCCTGTGTCATCTCAGTTCCCATCTCTGTAGTCATAATGTGCAGTTAGGGAATGGCTGTTTCACACACACACACAAACACACACATACTCAAGCGCACACACCGACACACACACACAGCTTATCAGCGCTGTAGATACTGGTAGGCTACTAATGATGTCAGTGTTTCTTCACACGTGGTACTTTGTAGACAAGCTCTGATGCCGCTCGCTGGGTCTCAGTTTGATTAGCCATGTCTTCTCTTTCTCCTGCAGCTCCCAGAGGTCAGGCCTCTCCTTCTCCCGTATCTCCCAGAGGTCAGGCCTCTCCTTCTCCCGTAGCTCTCAAAGGTCAGACTTGGGTTTTGCTTCTCATGTAGCGGAAACACCAGTGCCAATGGGCTGTGTAGGATCATAGATTTTTATTGCCCCCCTCGGCTTGGCCCCAGTGACATGGGTCCCCTGGCTGCAGTAGGTTTCGGGGCCCTGGGCCCCAACAGGAAGTGCGTGCTGGAGGGAGGAGGTCACGCACAGAGACGCATGGATCCGCTTCGTTGGTAAGAAAGCAGGTGCTAGCAGGGGATCCACAATCCCCATAATTTAATGGACGTCATCCACAGATACGATGATTCTAAAGACTTTTCCCTTCATCTCAATCCTCAGGGAATGCTATTGAGGGTTGTGCTATTTAGGCTACTGAGGGGAGTCGAGGGGTGTTTGTGGGGGCCTGCACTGGTTTCTATTTGGTGGCTGCACTATTTGGTTTCTATTGGGGGCCTATACTATTTGGTTTCTATTGGGGGGCTATACTATTTGGTTTCTATTGGGGGCCTATACTATTTGGTTTCTATTGGGGGGCTATACTATTTGGTTTCTATTGGGAGGCCTATACTATTTGGTTTCTATTGGGGGGCCTATACTATTTGGTTTCTATTGGGAGGCCTATACTATTTGGTTTCTATTGTGGGGGCTATACTATTTGGTTTCTGTTGGGGGGCCTATACTATTTGGTTTCTATTGGGAGGCCTATACTATTTGGTTTCTGTTGGGGGGGCTATACTATTTGGTTTCTTTGAGAATATAGGCTTTTGGTTTATTTTGGTTTCTTTGAGTATATAGGCTATACTATTTGGTTTCTTTTTTTACGCTATTTTTTATTCTTTTTTGAATGTGTGGAGGGGGCACACGGTTCAGTATCTATTGGGGTAGCTACATTATTTTGTTTCAATTCAGGGGCTACATAATTTTGTTTATATTGAGGGACTATGTTTGGTTTCTTTTGGGATGTAAAATACGCTCTTTGGTTTCTATTGGGGGAGGGCTACACCATTTTGTTTTGATGGGGGGGCTCAACTATTTGCTTTCTACTGGCGGGCTACAGTATCGAGTTTATTTCGGCGGTGGGTGGCTAGGGGTGGTGGGGACTGGCAAAGTGGAATGGGATTATATAACAGGCATTTACATCTGAGAGAGTTCAATAGAATTGACAAGTTATTGAAAAGCCTCACAGACGGCAGTCCTGTAGGTATGCCTTTAAGGTAGTAGATACAATGCCAAATGCAAACCAACACGTTAAGATTTCCGCCCACTGGTTGTAAAAGTGGCGCCACCCGACCAAAATGGGTCCCCGAAAAGTGCCTGATTTGCGCCACAGGTCGTCCAAACCACTCGCTTTCAAACTTGGAATTTCATGGCAAACTGAGGTATGACAGTGATTCTACTCATAGATCTACTCATAGATCACACATAAGTAAATAAGATATCACACATCCAGCCCAAAATGGGAGGTTGGAAAAAAGTTTGTCAGGTTTTGGATAGAGTAAAATGTTTTCAACTAAGCAACTAACACCAAACCAGTGATCCTCTGAACCATAGCCCCCTGCTCCACAATGTCTTGGCAGGCCTCCAACATACCGGGTGGTAATACTACTGACATCGCCTCCAAGTGGACAGTGTGAAATTGCCATGGAAATAACCATTTTATTCAGACCTCTGCTGATGTAATTTATGTAATAAATGCTCTTTTAACACACTGACATTAATTAATAGTCTGAAACTTTCTTGCATGTGGCGTGTCATAATAAAATAGTGGATTCATGCCTTGAGTGCCAAATTGAAAAATGTTAGGGAAATATCTTCTTTCTCACAACTAACATTTATCTCAGAACAATAACATGATATATCATCATATGACACTGCGTAAATATTCTGATTGCTTTCTTGACGACTGTTTGCTTTATTTTGGGCAAGGATCTCTTATCTAATTTAATATTGCCTTTCCGAAGAGCAGGCGGAGAAGTGCTTAAACAGAGGGATGTTTGTGTGTGTGTGTTTGTGTGTGTGTATGTGTGTGTGAAGTGTTCCAGACGATGGACTGCTTTGTGTTTGCACTGGTATACAGACCCAGTCCCTGTTGGCACTAGACTGGTTTGTTCCAGTCCAGCACACCCCTTCTCCTGCAGGGCCTTCTGGAGCCCGTCCACACTGCAAGCTCTCTCCGCATGCAAATCTGCTCTGCCTCTCAGGCACTGATATTAATACAAAAGCTTTCAGAAACAATGGACGGCTGCATACATATGCCGCAATATTTATCATATAGCCTCACGTTGACTGTTCCACATACTACACAGACTCTGCGGTTATTTTATGTTCACGTGGTTCGTGTGCAACTTTGTTACTGGCCTTGTGGCCCGGGGCCACTCTCTCACCGCAACAGAGACGGGATCATCAGGCTGTTGGGAGAGCTCTACACCGCGACTCCTTAGGGATGAAGTCTGGGATGCTACGCAGAGCATGCAGCTTTTTCTGTGTTTCAGGCACCGCAAATCGTTACACCTTTAAGGGCATGTGTGTTTAAATGTGTGTTTAAACGCATTTCGATTAACATTTGCGTCGACTGGAAGGCTACGGTCTTCATTTGCTTGAAATGCGATACGTCTTCTTACTTGTCTTGTCCTCTCTGCTGTTTGGTTATCTGAGGTGGCGCTCCGACGTTGACTCCCCACTTGCCTCCAAAATGTCATCAATCCTTTCTCCCCCATGATGGAATCTGGCACAGCGATGCTAGCTCCTGTAGGGTCACGTAGGAGGGACAGGAGGTCTGGAGACCTGTGAGGGGAGCAGTGGTGCAGTCTGGGAGCTGGTGTTCACGAGAGCGTTTAGAAGCCACAGAGGGGGAGTTAGCCTGTTGCCACGCCGCGAAGCTGCCTGATGGACTCGGGACAGACTATTAACTCCAGCCAACACCCGTGGCTTCGCTGATGTCTGCTAATCAACTTGGGTCCCCTCCAAGCCCCGAACAAAGAAGCAGGGAAAGGACTATGCTGTGAGAGCTTTTGGCTCGGGGCTTTAGCTAGCAATGCTCTCTTTTAGGCATCTGTGGGTATAATGCACCAATCATTATTTTGTCTTGTAAGGCAGCCGAAACCTAATATCCAGTATTCTGTAAGTTATAAGCAGTGGATTAACGTAAGTAATGTTTAGCGTGTTGCATGTGAGAATGGGGGGGGTACGGGGATGTATTAATTATTTTCCATTTGGAGTGAACAGACCAAACGTTTTGTAACAGAATTTGCGTAATGAACATACCCCGAGAATTGAAACGTTTACCCTGTAAATGGTTGTAAAGAGTGTGCCGCGGTCAACCTCCGCCATGGGTCAAGTGTGAAGTATGTATAGTTAACCACCAACAGACACCATCCCATGGTATTGCTCGTGTCTGTTTAACCATTTCATTCAGTGAATTATCATGGGTTCCGTTTGTCTAATCGACCATCAAGAGCCACAACAGACTCAAGTTCAGATCAAGTTGATGTCACAGATGTACATTACAAAGAAGTTGTACTATAAAGTGAAAGGCCAATTTCAATTTCAATTTTTTGTTAATAATTACATTAAATTCCATTTATTAGCTTAGTGCAAATGAAGGGATTATACTTTTAAGAGTTATCTGACTGATAGATCCTATCTGGCCTTTTGTCCTGATGGGTTCCATGCAATGTGCTCCATCGCTTTCCGGATTCAACAGATCACATGTTCCCAAGGCACAAAAGTACAGTTCAGATTACATAAGCATCTGTATGTAACCAGTTTTAATGGGCGTATGTAGCAGGACACTATAAAGAAGAAGAATGGAGGTCTGCATGCTGTAGCAGATCAAACCCAAGAATGAAATCAAACCTCTCGGTTTCTCAGTGGACAGGAGGGATTAGCGTACCCCGCGCTGCCTGAAGAGAGTAGAAGATTATGAGAGAGTAAACAAAATGCACCTCCTGCCACCCAACCCCCCCCCCACCACCACCCCTCGTTTCCCACATATTTCTCCTGATACAGAGAATTACACTGACACCTGTGCATAGCATGTGGAACTTAATGTATTTCCATTTGCCATTTGTTGGGTCCTCAACAAGGTGCGGGGCCTGGGCGAGTCGTTGGCCTGGTGGGAACGGCAGCTGCTGATTTTCAGTTTGTGGTGCAGTCGTCCGAAAACACGCCTTAAAGCCCCGGTAGCAATTGTTAAAATAAATCAACAAATTTCTCCTGCTTTTTCTTCATGCCTGCTTGGAGTTTAATGCGACGCATTCGTATTTGGTATCAATGGGACAGTCTGCTGGAGAAAAGGGAGAATGTTTGCTAGTGTTACCAGACCAGTACATAAGACGCAAAGACTTCATTCTATTTACATGATACACTCCCTGTCGTTTGATGTGGTGTTGATTTGGTTCGGCTTACATGGTCCACACACTAAGGCGAGCAAGTCACAGTGTTAGAACAAATGTTGCTACAGTATACTGCAGGAGAACCGTAATGTGTTCACTGGCTTGATTCAAGTGACCTTACAGAGGTTCTCTACATACACACTTCTTTTTGTCTCCTGGACAGAAGAGTAAGCCTTGTGTGTGATGAATCGGCAGCTTAGCCAGGCTTTAGTATGCTTAATAGATCTGTCAAATTTCATGTGAATTGTTAATCAACCTTGCCAGTCTAAGGTGTGTTTAGCACTGTCTCTGGAGAAGGATTAGTTTCTATTTTTTTGCTATAAAACATTTATAGATCTCTTAATGAGTCTGAGCAGAAATCAACAACATAGGTTAAGGATACTGTAATGAAAGCTTGACTTCACAATACTGTTCTTTAAGATTCCCAATGTTTCTCAAGTGCGTAGGTCTAACTATTTAATAGTGAAACCGCAATGCCTTTAAAATTATTTAATTTAGCTCTCACAGTACCTCAATCAAATGCGTGCTAATAATAGTTAGCACGAATGGTCAAAACTGTCAGGAACCTGGCAGTAATACTAACGCAGTCATTTTCTTGGTTAACGCTTATAGTGGGTCCCCTCTATAGTGCTATATTCTAATAACCAGTAGCATTGCAGGTAGATCAGGGTTTAAATAATCCAGCTTCTGTATATATACACAGCTGTGCTGAATACCCTTACGACATGTTAGCCCTTCCAGTCCTGTCGATGTATTCATGCCTTCCGCAGACGTGTCCAGCAGAGGAAAAAAAGACGAGTGGGAGGAGAGCCTCTGACCAGAGGCTGTCAGACTAAAAATGATTTACTTTGCAGGTGGAGAACATGACCCAGTGGATCCGCCATGCCAGCGCTGTAGCACTGCGTCTAAATGATAACCCAAGCCTGGCTGGCCGTCCGTCCAAACCCCGGCCTCTCTCTGACCCCTCGTCTGGGGCCTGTGTTGTATGCACGCTGAGCTGTTTAATTTTTATTTATTGGGTCAGTATAATTGGGCAGATAAAGAACGCGGCCGGATTAGGAGCGGAGTGACATATTTATCGTGCGCTCGGAGCTGGGACCGCCGCGAGCCACAGGTGCAGAGTTTTACATGAGGACCGATTTATGATCGGCGAAAACAAGCGGGTTGGAGGGGGAGGGGTTTGAGGAGGGGGGAGCTTGTTACATTGCCCTCTGCTGGGTGGAGTTACAATATCAATTCTCCCTCAACCCCTGATTTAGGACACAGGAATTGTTCCCCAGATCCAGGGAAAGCATACCACATCTTCAACCTATGATTTGCAATGGACTCTATTTTTTTTTAAAGCTGTTTTAAAGTGCTTTTTATTAAACAAATTGAACACATAGGAAGCACTGTGGTATACTTGTCATTTCACTCCTGGGCTTGATCTTAGATTAAGAAATGCCTGTGAGACTGAGGAAGATGTTCCACATGTTCTAACCATTTTAAACTTTCTGGATATCTATTACACCATTTTGTTGCCAAAATAAAAGGAAAATATAAAATTACTATAATGGCTTTATCAGACTTACAAAAATATTGT
This sequence comes from Esox masquinongy, assembly GCA_016801175.1. Classification (NCBI taxonomy): domain Eukaryota; kingdom Metazoa; phylum Chordata; class Actinopteri; order Esociformes; family Esocidae; genus Esox; species Esox masquinongy. The sequence goes on along the minus strand of JACXGI010000755.1, from coordinate 78,661 downwards.
TAAACTATGATGCATTTTAGCAGTTGTTTTCCACACAGTATATACAGTAGATCAAGAGCTACTTTTTTTTGGCATCTTCATAGGTTGTACTGCATTAGATTTCTCAAATCCACCAGCAGCTTCTTCTTAACAACACTGCAATGGTATGCAAGTATACCAACCAAGCAGACATTTTTCCTTACAATTATTTAAATTGGAAAAATGCTGAATACATTTACTGTATTAACATTTACTGTATTACTATGTTAGTGCTTTATTAGCATTTAAGCATATTTAATACCTTTACCATTTTCTAAATTGGGACACGTTTATTTGGAGGGGGTGCTATTTTCTCTCCTCATTTAAGTAATTTTAAATGTTTTTAATATACTTGAATGTGAAGAAAACACTGATGAGGTTCAAATTAAATACTAAGGCTCGGCACTAACATGGAAGTCAGCAGCAATATAATTTTATTTATATTTTATTTATTTGATATTGCTGTCCTACAGTTCATTTTAAATGTTTAGAGATGCGTTAGGATTCCCACACAGAGTAAGTGTTGGGTATACCTAATGAACTTCTCAGTGTGTGTACTTCATGTCTACTGCCATTACTGTTTCGGCATACGGCTGTACAAATTCATCTCAGTGTCTACGCATTTGCTATATTGACAGGCCAATGATGTCCTGATCTAAAAAATGCTCACTTGCCAACAAAGTTAAAATGATACACGGACCACCTGCATCTTTGGGTTCAGCAAAACATATTGATGTAAGTTACTTCCACATATATTAAAAGAAAATCGCAATTAATTGATCTGTAAGTCAGTGTTACATTTGTTTATGTTACATGTAGTTTGTGTTTACACAGGCTGCCCATTTCTGATGTGTTCTTACTAATTGGTCTTTTGACCAATCAGAGTGGCTTGGATTAGCTCAAAAGCAAAAAGATCCAAAGTGATTGGTGACATGGCCAATCCGTAGAAACCTTAAATGTGGTAAAAGGCCAATGAGATGTAGGACCAGTGGTTCTCATCAGCCACAAACATACATGCAAACACACGAGCGTGAACACCACACATTCCCAAATTTAGACCAATTGGCAGTTAATTATTTACAAAACAAGACACAGAAATACATTGTTCTGCACCTGCCTTTTAGTTTTGGGGCTGCTCCTAATTTGTTTCGCATTGCCCGGTGCGATTATATCGTCCGATAGTTTTGATCACGCACAGGTAATTGACCCCATCCCCAACACACAAAACACTTGGGGCTGAGACGAAAACATCCGTAGATAAAGCCCCCGAAAAGCCTGTGCCTGGTGACGTCCCTGCATTGCGTGCCAATGCCGATCAAACAAATACAGCCAATGCAAGCTGGCTGTCAGCTGAAATGAGTCACGACAGAGGCATGGTGACAACATTTTAGCAAGGTATGACTATGTGAGCCTAGCCTGCTATTGCTGTTTCAGTGTAATGTGATAATAACATGGGGAATGGTTTGTAACATACAACAGCAGCTGCTCATGTATTTGTCAGCTCAGTTGCCAAACCACTTTTAACTGGCCTCCCAGGTGACACAGCGGTCTATGCCGCAGTCCCAAGCTGTCCACCACAGTTAGTTCAAGCCTTGACTGTGCTGCTGGCTGGTGTGCGACTGGGAGCCCTGTGAAACAATACGACAGTATTATCAATACGACATGCATTGTCTGGGATGGGGGTGGCATGGTCAGCAGGGATTTACTTGTCGTATTTACACTCTAGTAGCTCTCTCGGGCGGGTTGGGCGCCTCCAAAGCTCAGTTCATCTGTCAAGTGTGTGTGTCCTCGTACGCACGTATCTGACTGACTACCTTGAACGTGTGAAAAAAAGCAGAATAGCTCTACACAGATTTCCGCTGGGAAGTCACGCCACGATCTTCAATTCTTATGAGCCCGACGAGAGTGCTTTCAAGAAAACTGAGACCTCCGGATTTCTTCCGGTCATTGAATTTGGAATTCCAAAAGGTCCTCGAGCTGGTAATGCGTATAAGCCTGGCCTTTCTGTGATTGAGCAAGAAAATCATCCCTAATTGCTACTGTAAGTCGCTCTGGATACGAGCGTCTGCTAAATGACCAAAATGTGTGGCAAAGCTTCCTCGCCATCGGTGCGTGCTCTTGTCAGGCCACGACGTTAAGGGGGGACAGTGTGAGCTGCATGTTATTTGAGGGTTCTCTGGCTTTAATGTAGCCAGCTCTGCAGCCTTTACGAGCAGGCAGAGAGAGGCCAGCCTCCGGGGCCTCCGGGGCGCAGTAAGCGGGTGGCAGGTCCACTTTATCACCTTCCTCCGTGTGAACTCTGTCTGAACTGGTCCGCCACCAGCCATCCCGCTTTTATTTCCCTGGCATCTGCCCCGCTCCCGCAAGAGACATAAGGTGAGTGGCTCCTTTTGTTTTCCACCTCCTCACAGCATCTGCCGGGCCATCTTTAGTACTTTAATAAGACCCACTCACCCCCTGCCTCCCTGCCTGGATGCCCTCAACCTCCCCCTTTTTCCTCCCCCTCCTGCTGCCTTCACCAGCCGCCACCACCGGCGATGGAGGAAAACACTCCGCTGGGTTGTGCGTCGACGGGGCGTTGAGGAAATACGGGGAGGCGGGAAGAGGAAATTTTTTTGACGAGGGTAGAGAAATATGATGTGTCTCACTTATTTTGTCCGTCCATTCCATCGGTTTCACCACAGTTCCTTCCACACCCCTTGTCATTTTTTAGAACGCATTGTCGCTGCCTCTCTTTCTCTGTATATCACTCCCTCTCTCTCTCTCTCTGTTTATATCTCCGTCTCTTCTTTTCTTTCTCACACACACGCGCACACACACGCGCAACTATCTCTCGCTCTATATATCTCTCTCACTCTATCCCTCCACCTCACTATTTCCCTCCTTCACTCTTCACAAACACGCCTGCAACCATGCCCTTTCCTCTTCAAACTAATTACCTCGGCTACCTTGTACCCACAATCCCACGGGGCACTAACAACTGTCAGACCAGTATTATTTTTGAAATTTAAACAATCATCTTACGTGCGCTGCTGCTAAGATCCTGGCCTTTTCGGCAGCTTCGACCTTCAGTAATTAATCCCCCAGGGTCCATTATTGGCAAAGCCTTTATCCTCTGGGCCAAGAAGCCTCTAACCCGCTAATTACGGGCAAGCAGCTAATCTTCTAGCCTCCATGATTGACAGGTACACCTATTCTACTAATTGCCTGTTGCAGACAACACCTGGTGAACTATATTGTCAGGGGAGACTGGATAGTACTGAGAACTCCTATGGGTCTCATGGGAGGCTAAACAAGTGTGTGTGTGTGTGTGTGTGTTTGTGTGTTTTGTGTATGTGTGTGTTTGTGAAAGGAGTATCTCTGTGTGTGTGTTTTGTGTGTATATCTGTGTGTGCAAGGAGTGTATGTGTTTTGTGTGTGTGTGAGGGTGTGTGTGTTTTGTGTGTGTGTGTGTCTGAAAGGAGTGAGTGTGTGTTCTGTGCCATGGAAGAAGAGACAGTGTGAGCTGTGCTTTCTGAGGAGATAGCGTTAAGGCAAAGCTCCAGTCAGCATATCCACTCTGTGTGTCATCCAAGCCCACACTGTACCCCTCTATGTAACCAGACAGAAGGCACGAACCCCATGGCAATTTCCCTGTGTAGTACTTGAAATGGAATGCGGTTGTTACATTCGCGCGTAACTCTGGCTTCCATATTTGAATCAGTCGGACATTGGTTTTACATTTTACATTGGCTGTGACCTTGAGCAAGGCACTAAAGCCTAATTGCTTTTGTAAGTCCTTCTGGGCGTCTGCTAAATGACTTAAGTGTCAATATTAATTTAAAATGTACATTAACATCAGCGCAATAAAATCACAATGTATGGACTAGATTTTTTTAAATCTATGAGCTCCTGTCTATAATTGCAAACAGTGAATTTGTGACTACTACTTATTGTCACAATATAACACATATTGAAGTTATTTGTGCAAATGTATAATTTGTGTAACATTATGATACCAAAGATTTGTAAGACTCGACCAAGTCAGCCCGAAAACATAAATAGAATATATATATATCCAATGGGAGGCTAGTGAAACTGAGTGGGCAGAACCCAGGACCGGAGGTGGGTGTAACCAAACAAAGCTAATAAGATATGATTGGGCAAAATTGGCACATTCAAGAGCCTTTGTATTGGGAAACACCTACTCTGTGATGTGCGCATGTGTAATTACTTTATCCGCCCTGCTCTCATTCTGAACAATAACATTTAGAGACGTTGGAAAATCTACAAAACCTAGTCCACTATGTTTATGACTATGTTCATCTACTTTAGGGAACATTTAGTCCGTGAGAAAATCTGAAGAATGTCGGCCATGTTCCATGTTCCGCCCATGTTCCATAGGCTTCCTCTGACCTGTCCCCAAGCTTCCTCTCCCTGTGGGGAAATTCAGTGTGATTCTTCAGATTTAACCATATGGTGGTGTATCTGGCTCCTTGTCTATCTGTCCGGACACCTGTAATCGCTGGAAATTGCTGTCTGTACTTACGCAGGGAATCCGGAGATGCTTGATACAGTGCTGGTTACAAATTGGCAAGTATTAAATAAAATCACCAATTTAACGTTTTATTTGATCCCAGTTGCGTAAGACTCAGAAGCAAACAGCACAGGGTTGCGATCATGGATTGATGTACTGACTGATCAGGATCCGAAGGTCTCTGTTTACCCATGGATGAGCAAACTGTCAATTTTTCCACATTACTCCATTGCTAGCCATTGTCTGCCAAAAATGTTGACTTGGGTGAGCTTACGGAAATAGTGCAGATATTTGCAGGTCAACGTCACTGGTCTTAATCATACGTGTGTGTCAACACAGATTATGATTAAAATTAGTCAGAGTACAATACCACTGGTACCCAATTTGTACTATTTGCGTAAGTGCAATGCATTGAGGTGTTACAAAAGATTTAGCTGTTTGAGTACCTCGCCAATCTTACATCGTCACCGTCCGCGTTGTATGGCATTCCAAAGGGCTTGTGACTGTGTCGTTGGATTGGAGGAAAAAGGTTCCGAAAAATACAAAAGACACGCAAGTGAAAGTTAAATATTTTCAAGCGTCAAGTTCGATTGGATTTTCAAGAGTCAAGTTCGATTGGACGTATGCATCCGAAACACAAGACAAAATACCCTGAAACATTCCTCCAGGTTCCTGCTCAGTGCAACAAAAAATATAGTAGGGAAATATAAAACAGTGACCTCAATAATATTAATAATAATAATGTGACAGTAATCTACATAAATAGAATAAACATAAATACTGCCATGAATATAAACTTGTTCATGTGTGTGTCTGTTAGCATCGCTATGTGTGCGCGTGACTGAGTGCCGGTGGGCAAATGAACGGTGTGTGGCGGGTGACACAGGTCCATGACAATGCTGCTGGCATTTGTGCGGCCTCCTCTCCGAAACGTGTCCTGAGTTCATTGGCGTGTATCACTATGTGTAAAAAGCCCAGCCTGTGATTTCATCATGTCATTGATGGTGTTGGCTAACAATTATAATATATGAAGGTAACATTTGGTAAAATGGTGCATTCTTATGTCGTCGGAAACTTGAACATTTGTAACAAGAATGGTAATGATTTTTGTAAACCTCTGTTATTACATTCTGCAAGCAGTTGTTGAGCAGTCCGAGTAGCTGTTGAACTGTGCGAGTAGTTGTTGAACTGTCCCAGTAGTTGTTGAACAGTCAAGTAGTTGTTGAAATGCATGAATAGTTGTTTAACAGTCTGAGTAGTTGGTGAACAGCACGTGTAGGTGTTTAACTGTATGTGTAGTGGTTGAACAGTCTGAGTAGTGGTTGAACAATCTGAGTAGGTGTTTAACACTCCGAGTAGTTCTTGAACATTCAGAGTAGTTGAACAGTCTGAGTAGTTGTTGAACTGTAGGAGTAGATGTTGAACAATCCAAGTAGTTGTTTCACAGTTCTCTTTCTTGCTAACCAACAGGCTGCAGTAGAACACACATTCTGTCTGTTGCTTCAGAGAAAGACAACTGTGGATATTGAGTGAATCAATGTAAATATTTTAATTTCCACGTTCTGTATCTCCAAATGTTCCCACAGATATTTATCCATTGTTCCATCTGCGGCTACTACATGTTTTTAAAAGTGTTCTCAGATCATTTAATAACTGCTAATGATGTATATAATAATCTCAGCCTTGAAATGACAAATTAATTGTGATATAGAGGGATTGCAATTAGATGAATGAAATGAAGAAAACATACCTTCTCACTTGCTCGCTGACTAGGAAACCTATCACAGCGGTCCAATGGAATTCATGTTTGAAACAACCCCTCCCACTCCAATGACCTAGAAAGGTCAATATCAGTACTATCTATTCAAGGGGTGCCGGTCAATAATACTCATTCCAAGGTAAGATAGGGGACCTTGCTAACGAGTCAACTCGTTCAACAGTGGTATTACTGCGTACTGAGTGCTTTAGGAAGAACAAGTGAATGAAGTTAAAGTGCAAATAAGTCAGGGTGATTCCTGGGACAGCGCAGTGCAGCGCAGCGCCAACCCGTCAGCCTGCAGGAGGACAGCGGGTCTCCCTGCCGCCAGTCAGGGGGTTGTGGGAAGTGCTGTCAGCGGTTATCACTTTGACAGGCTGGCTGAGGGGAAAGGCCGAGACGTATGACTGGTGTGATCACGCGCCGTGGGGGGGGGATACAACGTCAGGCTCAGAAGTGGGAAGGACACGCTTCTTCGGTCCACGGGGACCGGGAGCGCCACCGTGTTTTGCAAATGTAACCCGTCACCCCCCCCACGGTTCTTGACCTTCGAGTAGCAGGGCCAGCAACGTGGGGGGGCCCTGAGGATCAATGGATCTAAATAACATTATGAGTGGATTACCATACTCCCCTCAGAAAACAAAGACCCCCCTCCTCAGAAAACAAAGACCCCCCCCTCCCCCTCCTGTCTACAAGACCAGACCGACTGCACTATGGGGATCTGTTCACAGGGACGACAATTCTGACCAGCTTCTGTGCAACTCACAGTGAGAATGGTCCGTTCGTCATAGTGTGCAGAAGATAGGGTTTTGTGGAAAGCTAGATATTTCACAACAAACTCTTTAATTTGATTACCTATCGTGTATTTTTCAATGTATGTGTTATTACACCAATCATACGCAATATCCTACAAAAAATGTAATAGATTCAGCCATGCCATGATGTTTGAAAACGCAAATCTTCTTGACATCTTGAACTCACGCGATCCTCCTGGAACTGATGGAGTCGCTCCTCTCGTCAGTCCTTGCAGTCTGTGACAGATGCAGTGACTCCTTTCTCCGACGTCCTGAACTGGATGGGCACCTGAACGCAAACCAAGCAGGAAGAAAATAGTTTTTCAAACAAGTGCCAGTGAAAACATCAGCCTTGCGGGTGACCCCGTCAACCACAGTGCGGACCAGTGGTGAAACGGCCCTTGACACCGAAGGGTCGGCCAGAAACTTAAAAAGACGAGCGGGGGGGCAGGCGAATGGAGAAACGACAGCCACACGGGGGAATGGCAATGTGAGCTACGCTGGGACAACCGATTGTCACAGAGGCACTTGCCTTGATCAGGCACTGCGGCTTCACCGCTGTATTGCAGATAGCAGAGTCTAAATATAAATATCCAGTCAGGGTTGTCATCCGCAATCATAACCTCATAACGAACATCGCGAAAAGATATAGTCGAAATCTAAAACTACTCCTCATCGTCTAGCGTAAAAGGTTGACGAGTGAATTCTCCGTCCTCAGCCAGCCCTGTCCAGGTTGTGTGTGTTGGAAACACTGAGTGGGTCGGCTCCACAGGGTTTTAGATGTGTAACAGCCAGGGCCCCTGAAATGAGCGCCTCATTTATCAACATTCTTCTGCAAAAATGATTTATCTGCTCATTGAATATGCACAGATGTCTTCGATAGGTGGGTATGCCCAGGGGGCGCTGTTGGTTTTGGTGTTTGGAGGTGTGGGGGGGGGTACAGTACAGTGGTGACCTGTGTGTGTGTGTGTGTGTATGTGTGTGTGTGTGTGTGTGTGTGTGTGTGTGAAAAGGGAAGACCTCAACAACAGAAAGGGCACCCCCCCCTCCAAGGCACAGGTGTTGGAGAATTTTTTTGGGGTCTGCTTCACCCGGACCCCGGAGGCTCTGCTTTCACAACCCATTTCCAGTTGTCGGCCTGCATCTCCTCGAGCATCATGCTGGCCAGCCCCACCTCTGCAGAGGATATTCGGGGGGGGCATGCTTGGACCAGGCCCGTAAAACAAGTCAATGGACTGGAAAAGTAGACAGAGGGGAAGCCATTGCCTCCACTGTGGAATGACATCTGTGACCGTTCAGATCCGATGGCGTTCTTTCTGGATGTCCATCCGAAGCTTATTGCTGGATAAGAGCTTGCTACCGTTCCCCATCCGGATATTTGGGCATTTAGATATCCTCTGTGTAAAAAAATAACATCACATCGCTGATCACATTGGGCTTTTTGTGGAGAGCGCTGCTTTGTGAAATCTCACTTGAAACGGTTCTTTATCGTTCTTTTTAGTTTTGCTTTGTTTGTTTTCTTTACTGACCTTTGCAGGAAATGTCTTTATCACACCCGTAGCTCAGCCAGTTATTCCCAGGCAAGCAGTGTGAAGCAACATTTGTGCTTGTGTGTCTTGGGAGGGTGAGCTTTGAGACAACCTCTTTGACTGCTGAAGTGATTTCAACGCTGAAAGATCTTTCTCAGTCAAATACACCTTGGAGAGAGTTCCGTAAAAGACACAATTTAATTCAGCATTGGCAAGCTTGGCAAGAAACCTCTTTCTTTCTTCGGAAAACCATTTCATTATTGCCACCCCAGTAGGTGTTCACTGCGTTGCTAAGGGATCAGATATTCATGTTGTTCCAATCGCAGCGTCCAACCAGGGGGACCTAGCACTGCTTAATTGTGCAAGCTCTGGTTACAGAACATCAGCTGCTTTATTATTCAAAATCCAAATTAACACTATCCAACAGACCTGGGTCACCGTTCTGTGTGTCTGGAAATGCTGTGGGGTCAACAACATGCAAATATTAGTATGTTCTGTAGCCCCTATAACACGGATTAAAAGAGAGAGGAATACTTCATCATGTTGTGTGCATGCAATATATAATTGTGTCTCTGGTCGGGCACAGTCTGTTTGAATTTAATTAGGAGCTTATTACAGCCCCAATATTCACCTAATGAAGCTCATTTGTGCGGCTGCTGAACAACTAACACCCAAGTGATAAATGTTAGACGTCAGTGTAAAAGATGATAAATCGGACTCTGCCCCTCTGGACATCAAAACGACGGTGAGCTCTGTGGCATCCGACTAGGTTAGTGGAGGCATGGGTTCATGGGTAAATGAAACCTGTGTGTCTCCCTGGTGGGCGGGGGGTGGGGGGGGGCAGTGGAGGGTTGCATTGTGGGAAGTTGCGGGCAAAAAAACACAAGGGGCCAGACATACATACACTGCTAAAATGTCAGGCCCCAGAAGAGGTCCTATATGAAAGACAGAGCATAAGAAAAAGACAAATATAGGGTGGACTGACTGATGAAATACAGCTAAAATGTAGATTAAATAAAACTGAAATAGACATGAAATAGAGATTATGTATAGATTAAAAAGAGCAAAAATACAGCTGAAATATGCAGCAGATAACAATGATATTAAATAAAGTTAATAGTGCTGACAGAGATCAGACCTCCAATATTGATAGAGGTGAATCAGTCCTGAAACACAGATGAAATAGAGCTGAAACAGTCTTGAAATATAAATAAAATAGAGATGAATCAGTCCTGAAACATAGATGAAATAGAGATGAAACAGACCTGAAACGTAGATGAAATAGAGATGAAACAGTCTTGAAATATAGATAAAACAGAGATGAAACAGTCTTGAAATATAGATAAAATAGAGATGAAACAGTTCTGAAATATAGATAAAATAGAGATGAAACAGTCCTGAAATATTGATAAAATAGAGCTGTTGCAGTCCTGAAATATAGTTAAAATAGGGATGAAACAGTCCTGAAATATTGTTAAAATAGAGTTGAAACAGTCCTGAAAAAGAGGAAATAGAGATGAAAAAGCTATGCAAATGAGCTGACCTAGGGATGAAACAGACCTGATATAATAGAGACTGAATACAGGTGACATAGAAATTAAATAGACCTGAAATAGAGATTAAATAGAGATGACATAATGCATTCTGACACATAAAATCAGCTTTTCAACATAGGTATAATTTAAGGAAATAAGGAAAAAAAAATTCAACTATTCAAAATAATTTTATATTCCACAGAAATCTGGAAACACTGGAGAGTTACTTTAAAATACAAGTACATTATAAAGAGAGACCTAATTACATTTAAAATAAGTACATCACAAATACTAAATATAGTCAAACTGTCCATATCGTTCAAGTCCAGGATTCGAGCCAACCTTCAATAAATAAGTTTGAAGGTGTGGTTGGGGAATGCTCTGAAGCAAATGTCTCCCGAGCCTTCCCTTACAGCCAGGTATATCCTAGTCACATACATTCGGTAAAAGCATTACAGAATATTTTAATTCAGAATACAGTAGTAACAACTTTGCAGTCCATTGCTCAACTCAGACTGCATGTGCATTGAGGGCGTGCCAGGTGTTACAAACAGGGTCCCCTCGAACCTTGGCCTCGAACCTTGACCTCGAACCTTGGCCTTGTTGCCATTGACCACCCTTGACATGTCTGAATGTATCATCCAAGGTTTCGAACCTGTTCATTAAAATTAACAGGGTCCCCTTGAACCTTGACCTTGTGGCCATATACCTCCCCTAACAGGTCTCTGATGGTATTATGCTAGACTTTGGACCTGTTCATTATGTTATCAGGGTCCCCTTGAACCATCCAGGAGCTGTACCTGAAGTCCCTTGCCTTTATTATCTCACGCTCGAGCACCAGGCATTTCCCGGAAACTTTTCTTTCTATAGAACTTTTCTTTTGTCTTTCTTTGTTTAAAAAGACTGACGCAGGGAACCACATGCACTCAGGGCCCCACATAAAACTGCCCTTGGCCTTGCATTCATTTTGGATTTGGGCACATTGAAAAGACGGCTCGTGGATATCATGCCTCGCAATGTGCACATGTCTGTTTGAGCTGAATAAATAGGCAGTTATTCATTTTCAACCTAAAATTTCCGACAAAGACGAATGATTCATTTCATGTGTCCTCTATCTTTGACCACTGGAATTGTTTGTGTTTTGAGCTGACATTAGCTCTTTTGGAGATGTTCAACATTACTGGTTGTTTGAAATGTATGTCCGGTAAAACATAGAGCACAGAACAAATAGTACAATGACAAAAGCCTCCTGTCTTTGTGTTTGTTTTCCTATGTTTTGGTGCACAAATAAAACTGTATCCAACCGTGAGTTCAGTACGCCAGTTAGGCGATGTGCATTCATCACCAGGGGGAATGGGACAAAAATGTAGCCCATTTTAGATACACCAGCCAGCACTACACATGCACGTTTGTGTGAGTGTCTGTGAGTATGTGCACGTGTGTGTGTATGTGTGTGTGAGAGAGTGTATGTGTGTGTTTTGACGTGCTTGTGTACAACATGATGTCACAGCTCATGTCAGCATTCAACGTTTGCTAAGGGGCAGCTGAATGGTAATGGGAGAATAGAAAGCAAACATCTACAGGTGAAGCGGGAGATTAAAAATTAGCGTCAAAGCAAAACAAAACACGAGAAGGACAATGGTTGTGGTAAGGGTTGGGAATTAGGGTTAGGGTTATGAGTCAGAATTAAGGTTAATGTTAGGGTCAGTTACTAATTCCAAATGGTTATGGTTTGGAAAATAATTTAAAAAAAAATATGGAAAGTGATTTTCATATTTATTTAATTTTAAAGAAAGATTAACAGGGAGGTTTCCTCTGGACAGAAACAGAGAAAACTTATAACACTGAATAGCAACAGTGACGGCCAAAAAGGCAACAGGCTAAACATTTACTCGCCTGTGTTAGCTATCGTGTTCATTGATTAAATAATTCCTGTTAGTCATTTTAAATCGGAAATGCCTCGCTAGAGAGGTCAGCCCGAGTTTGAACAAGACAAAGATTAGGGCTATTCATATTTAATCACAAACTAATGGCTGTCAATAAGTGTGGCTTATACCCCCATGTGTAATGTGTGGCACGGCAAATTCAGAAAACCTGGCCACCTTATGTTGATAGAAAGGTCGACTATAGCCAACTGGTCACCGAAATACTTGGTTATAATAATAATAGATTATTATAGATTATTATAACACAGAAATTGGCCTATGGGCCGCTTGCTGTGTATAATTGGTATTAAAAATTAACTTTGAAGTAGTCCATCCATATATCATAGTTGTATATAATCACATATAATCATGGTTAAGCCCTTCTGGCATTTGCCAGAAATGCCAGATGCCCAGTCCGCCAATGCATTGTATGCTAATTCTCAGAAACAAATTAGAAATCCTAACCTGTAATTCATACAATACAGCAAAGAATAAATGACACGAATCACTGGGCCCCTATTATTTTTCAAACCAAAGTAAACAGGTTCACAAGTGTTCAAATGTTTCTTTTCCGACAACCTCGAAGGGTGATTTCCTTCTGTCTCCTCTCCCTTGTCTCTCTTTTCTTGTGTCTCTCGCACACTCTCTATCTCTGTGCCTTCACTCTGAGCTCTGCGCTGCGTAATGACACAGAGCGAGACTTAATGCATCCACCAAGACAGTGATTATCACCTCTGTAATCCTACAGTTCATTAGTCTCCCCTCTTAATAATTAAGTTGGAGAAGTACTGGGGTCCGGTGAGACACTCCTCCACTAATGCACACATTAACAATGGAGTCTCTGTTGGACATAGGAGGTGCTGCTGATGGCATGCGCTCTCAAGCTCCCTGCTCAAATGTTGGGTAGAAGGAGGTGGAAGGCCCCGGAAAGGTGGGGTCTCCTTTCTTGTACTTGTTAGCGGCCATTTCGGCGGGCTTTATTGATCAACTGCGTGGCGTGCGCCGAGGTTAATGAGCGGAGAGGTTGTTTGCTTAATTGAACTTTATGTCGTCAAGGGGGGATTCTTCGTAAAGTGCTTTTTAAACGGTCCCTAATGTTTACAGTGATTCTCCGGTATGTGTGTAGCAGAGTGTGAAGTGGGCAGCTTGTGCAGTCACTAGCACCACACAGTGCCGTTATGTACCAGGTCAATATGTTACTGTTGATGGTTAACTCTTAGCGGAATACAGGTCGGCAATGCAGACAGTGCCGTTAAATGGCTGCAGATGTTATAAGTTGCTTAACTGAAATAAGCCAGTCAACTCAGAGGACTGCAAGACAAATGTGGAAATCTGAAAACCCTGTTGTCCTTCTTTTACGCAACAAAATGGGAAATTAGCATCTCTCAAAACTTTCTACGAACATACCCTGCGGTACACCTTTACAGTATGACACACACACACACACAGACGCACACAAATTCAAACCCAGAGACTGTAATGTAATCTGTAAACATTACAAGAGGACACACTCTTGCTGTCTCTTTCTCTCTCTCTCTTTCTCTCTCTCTGTCTTTCTCTCTCTCTGTTTCTCTCTCCAGCCCGTCTCACAGGAGGATCAGCCTTCATGCATTATGTAGAGGGAGAGTTTGACCACTGGTCTGTGGCTGATTGACCGTCTGGGGTTGAGTTAAGAGTCGAGGTAAAGCTACCTCCATCTCCGCCTGGCTGACTAACCCGTCTGAAATGCTGAAACCCCAGTAGAGTAGTCCATACAGCCTCCCATATGAGACTGGGATCAGGGCTGACCGCAAGATAGCTGCCTCTCCTCCTGGTCAGCGAGGAACAAACTGATCAATCCAAGCCCCCCGATGGTGAGGAATGAGGGGATTACTCATGGAAGTGATAGAAATGGTGAACAGTGTTTAGTTCACCTTTACGCCGCAGTTCAAGAGATCGTAAGCCGGTCTCGAATGACTCCGGCAGACGATATCCTCGTTCAGCTCGAGGGGCCGTGTTTGTAATTCTGCGTGGGTCGGCGTGACGTGAATGTGGTTGTATTCATGGGTTTAAAGACGCCCATTATACCTCTCATTGCCCCATTAGAGTATTACTTGTCTTCCATCCGCCAATTTACTTTGGAAAAGGGGATTGGGGTAGTGGGGGCAATTCCTACTTTTTTCATTTTTAATGGTTACGTGTGGGCATGATTTATTCAAATGACAACCCCCCCCCCCCAGGGTATTAGTCATTGGGTGCTAATGTCAGATTACTTTACTAGCCATTCTGCCTTTGATAAATTACTGAGACAGGCAGTAAAAAATAGATCAAAACCGCCGGGATGAAAAAAAGGTGGTGGGGGGGGGGTGGGGGGGGGCAGAGAGGGCCGTTAAATAATTTTCCTGAAACGCCCAGCAGGGTTAGAAAATGCCACACATTATTCCACTGCCATGACTAATCAAGGCAGAGAGAGTGATTAGAGAGTGAGGATTGTGTAGTTACGTTCTCTTTCCACCTTAACAAGCCGTTAACGCTCCCCGCTGGAGGCCAGTCGCAGCCTGGTTGGGTGAAATACGGAGCACTTCACTGTGGTCCCTGTTCTCATAAGGCATTGCACTGTAAACATGCGATTTAGCAATTTGTTGAAGGATAATTTGTCAAAAGAATCTCCACGAACCTGCTGAAAGGATGAAGAAATAAATGAGCCACAAACAAAACAAATTTTTATATTTCATAAATAACAGCTGGATAAGTATTGGCAATAGGCAATTTCCGGTGTATTATGTTCACCCTGTACTATATATTGTCCAGGGTGGTGACTGCAATTCACAAACACATTTGTCCTGAGAAAAGCCTTGAATGATCTAAGAAGGGACGTCAGCACAGCAAACTGTGAGGCACATTTCAGATTCGACCTTTGATCAAACAAGCGCTGTTAAGACCAATGCTTGTTTGGCCAGCCTTTCTCCTATAACCTGTACTCATGCTCTTCTACTGAAGGCTTCACTGAGCATAGAAATCCTTAACCAATATTACACAACAGTACTGACAATAAGACACATAACACATGTCCATATCGTTAGTACTGTAGTGTCCACAACGCATCGTGTAAATTCAGGAAATCATGCCCTTGCCTGTCTCAACAAATTAGCATGGGAAACATTCCTTCAGGACAGAGAATTCCCCCATCCCCGATCGTTTTCTCACAGCAGGCCAGCAGGTGAAGTTATATCTATTTTTTTGTTGTTGCTGTAAGCAAGTTGTCCTTCAACCAGCCACTGAAAGCCGAAAAATAAGATAGAAGCTGTGAGCCCCAATGAATGCAATCTATTCAGAGTAGATATCATCAACCATTCAATACAGAAGGAAAGGATGCTTGGTGTTCACAGGGGAAGAGCTTGGCAGGCAGGTGTACATAACGGGGCAAAGGGGAGGATGTGAAGCGATCTGCGCTGAAAGCCAGACTTCATTTAACCAGCTGTTGACTAAGATGTAGGGTATACGCATGCTTATGAGCCAATCAGGTTTGAGTCTACCTCTCCTTGGTGAAATTCTGCTATTAATGAACAATTGTCATGGTTCCTATGCAAATAAATGCAGCAAGGTCTTATAACTCCCATCATAGATACATGAAATCCCTTTGATTATGTGTTACCTGGCGAAATGGCAAAATCACCAACATCAGGTGCAAACTAAATTTACATTGATTGAAGCAAAATCAACAAGTTTTTTTTTTACACAAGTCCTGACCTGAAAATGTACCTGTGTGGAAAAGCACACACTGCTGAATATTTTTCAAAGAACATATCACTTCAGTGGGAAAAAAAATACATTTTTATTTTCTCACTTCCAAACAGAGCCTTATGGAGTTCTAATTTATTTTAGCCTTAAAAAATGTTCTTGTCAAAACACACTCTGTCTATTGTCCTTGGATATTGTCAACGGGCGTTGGACTGAGCTAAAGGGCAAAATTAGTATTCATCTTTTCATGCCCATCGATTACCCGGCAGAAGCTGACTGTTATGAGCTGACAAGAGACAGTCCCCAGAAGAGAGCACCCGGAGAAGAAGTTTGGCAGGAACAACCTTGGAACGAAGTCAATTCAAAGATGTACAGTATACCATTTTTCTCACAAGATTTGACCTTAAGGAAAAATATGTACCGTGAAATATTCTTCGAAAAACCTGCATGCAACACATTTCCAGCATTGTCAAAAGGCTGTTACAAGAGAGCATGCACAGCTAATTAAAACACTACTGACAAATGTGGAAACCTGAACAGTAGAATTTTTCAAAAAAATTTTTTTTTGCGGGAGGCGTTTGAGGCTTTATTGTACAGGTAAGTGGCGAAAGATGGAGAGCGGTCGGATTCGAACCCGTGCTGCAGCGATGTGGTGCTCAGCCACATTCACCACTGGATCTCTCTGGGCGTCACCATGATTGATTACGCTGTACTGTGTCTATATCAGTGGTAGGCTTTCAGCATGGTGGTTAAATGCTAATCGTGAAGCATTATGAGTGGTGCCTGAATAGGAATACAAGGCAAGCTAAGTGGGATAGACAAGCGCTATGTTCCCTTCTGGACATGTTGAGGGCCTAGCTCAGCGCAGTTCATTGTTCGGATTGAACCAAACTGACTGGCTCTTTATTAATTGTCTGTCCCAATGTAACTAAGTAACCCATCATTAAATTGCTGAGAGCCTCTCTTTCTATATTGGTTTTGTCACAGAACAATTTATCTTTTTTCATGCTTTAAGCCTCCAATTTGTAGTGAGTTATTGGGCTGTTCCTGTAAATTCCCTGGTGATTGAAGGGGGAAGTATTCAGGACATGATTTATAGTTGTTAATTGTGGTATTCAGAAATTCACAATGGACTACAAAAAAGGCACAGAAGTGAGATGCACATCTGGAAAAGACATTGTGAGTGAAGCCAAGTTATTGTCCTGGGAGGAAAGTAAAACCAGTGCTGAATTTGAACGAGCTGCCCCCTGGAGATTACAAAATATTTTCCCCTGTCAACTAGGCTGCCGGGCCCTGGTTCCCCTGGCTCCTGACCCCCTTCCGAACCACGGCCCAAATTTCTCTCTCTGCTGGAGTTGCATTTGCGCTGCACTGAAACAAGACATATTTGTATTTGATATTAAACACATCAAATGTGACATAAATCAAGAGTGAAACAGCTGTAGGGCGAGATTTTTTTCTCTCATATGAGAAATCAATATGATTCTTCTGCGTTGCCCTGGGTTACAGAGACCCGAAGTTCAACCCACCTGCAGTTCACTCGGAAACCTGTTTCCAAGGCCCCCGACGGGAATCCCAGAGAAAACTCTGAGCACAGAAATTACTTGAACTGTATCCAAAAGCCCTAATGATAGCATGTTTCCTCTGCTCTCCCACACTTCTTATCTATCACCAAGGCCATCCATAACGTCAGCCGTTGGTCCGGACATTTTCCTTCTGCTTTGGAACCGGACTGTGACAAAAGCCGGTTGATGGACTTGCAGTGGATTGGTGATGAGGTGTCTCCGTCTGTGAATCTTTTTGTGCCGCACAGACCCTGAATAAAGGACTTTACAACAGACACAACGGAGCCCAGCTTGACAAGGGTCACGTGTGCATGGGTATCAAAAACATCCGCAGCTTTAATTGCAAGACCTTCCACACTGTCAGTTACTCAGGCAGGGGGATGTAATTTTTACAGCGTCAGGTTTCAGGTTATGAGGTGCTTCACCATCGCGTGTCACCACTGTTTCCTGAGAGGGTGACGAGTCGTCCGTGCCGGTGAACACACACGGTGTCGCAGCCCTGTGAGCCGCGCGTTGGGCGCCTGGCCCCTGTGAAGGCTGGGTGTGCTTCAACACTCTCAGTGTGTGCCCCTCAGTCGTGGCTCAACCCAGCTCCCTCTGGCTAATATCTCGTTCCCTTCCCAGTCGGACTCTGGCCTCTCATCTCTGACGTCTTTTGGGTTGTCAAGCAGGACAGATGGCCAAACATGTAGCAGACCTAAAATAAATTCTTCCTCTGGGAGTTTTTTTTTCCCCTTGTATGGCAGAGCAATCTATGGAATAGGAAAGATTACGGGCTCAATTCCATCAAACCCACATTTTCATTATTTAGGCCGTAATTCCCTTTGAAATGGTCAAATAAACTGACAGGCTGGTCTTGTTGTAAACCCACCCCACTGACAGGTATGGTTTTATTTGAACAGAGAAGTGTGTGTGTGAATATGGTAAATAAAGACACTGCAACAACATTGTCATTGATAGTTTTAGGTTGAAATACATCACCGTTGTAGACATTAAGCAGCAAATAGGCTTTTTTGGAGACGGCAAGCATCTCGCCGCTGGGACCTGTAGCGGGGATGAAGATCTTGGCAAGGAATGATAACCCTGAGACCCCCCCGCCGAGCCTGATACACGCCAGGCAGAGACAAGACACTCGTTAGTCAATCTGGGAAATTATTGTTGCTAGCTTCGACAAGTCAGTATTCGTGTTAAACGGATAACACATAATTGGGAAAGCAGTAGATATTATTGTTGCAGTTTGGACACACGTTTCATTGCATGCAGTTTTCAGTTGACATATATGGAAATTAACTTGTTCGTCTATGGTGTAACTTCTATAGGGGATTTCTCTAGTGGCATCTGTCTGTGTGACTCACAGTGTTGTGTAATGTCTTCCCAAAATAAGATCTGACCTCCGTGAAGACAACGGGCCAGTGACCCTACGATGCATCATTACTGCAAAATGGAAAAGAAAGAAAACTGAAATAACGTCAACAAGATGTTTCCTACTTGCAATACACGAAGAGCACTTTCTGAAACAAGTTTTCCCATCACTTCGATCAGGCCAGACAATGTGACCTCAGACACGACCATCATCTCTCAGGAAATCCAAGAACGCTGGCCTGAACCGATCTGAGAATGATTCTGAGTGCATTTAATAGTTTGGCAGTGATCCTCTGACGGTACCATAAGTGTCCAGCAAAATCTATTTTTTTGGTCTCAGAGGCAATCGTCTAATACACCCGCTTTTTTACTGGTACTTCAATGTCTGAAGTTACCGTTGCTTTATAAATACCCGGCAAAGATTTGTAAGAATAACACCCTACTTACAGTATCTGATTGCACGGTCAGCACTACTTTGTCGCTCAGTCTCGGCCCCTGGGTTGTCACATCCAATCTTTCTTTGACGTGTTCGCGGGCTTGCTGAAAGCAGTGGTGTATCCCAGTGCCGTGTTCTGGATCACGGCTCTCGATGCTCGCTGGATTTCCCATCAAGTTTACGAAGAGGGATGCAATGGTCAGTGTAAGAAAAAAAAAGTGCTATTTGTCGGCCCCCATTTCCTTTCACTGCACCTCGGACGGTGAAACAAAAAGATAGATAACGTTACATAATGTTACAAAATTACACCTAATATTTGCCAGTATTAAACTGTGAGCAGTGTTGAGAGCAGTGTTGAGAGCAGTGTTGAGAGCAGTGTTGTGAGCAGTGTTGAGAGCAGTGTTGAGAGCAGTGTTGAGTACAAAGTGCATTCTTTCAGGACCACGCTGACTACAAACTAAAATTCAAAGAAAGGTTTCAGAGGAGGCAACCCAAAGCAGCACACTTGTGAATTAGGCTATCGACACACAACGCTCAACAGTTTGCTCCACACAGTTATTGGCCACAAGATGGAGATTGTGGTAATTCCCCCTAATTCCTCTGTAATAACAGGAAAAGGGGTTCAGGTCTGCCCCAGGAGGTGGGCTGGTGCGTGGGTGGTTGGTTGGTTGGGCGGGAGATTAATGTTGCGTGAGGAAGGACACCCATTCTAAGAGCAAATGGACTGAATATCAGTTTGGGGCGCCTCCCTCTTCGGTGGCTGTGAAAGCCTCTTCCTCTTGCCCCCCCCCCCCCCCCCCCCCCCCC
>JACXGI010000755.1:46513-58598 GCA_016801175.1 Esox masquinongy | reverse complement strand
AAGACTAATTTGCCACATGTAATACGATAGGAAGTCAAGAGGGTTTTTTTTTTTTTTTCCGAGTGGGTTTTTGTGTTCCTCTTTTTCATATTTGCACCGATTCTCTTCGGTTTCCTTAAGGAATGAAATGTTCAGGAACGGCATTGGGGCGGTGCAGACAGCCAGCGTAAAAAAAAACAAAAAAACAACAACCTGCAGTTAATTAGAGACGTACAATGCACTTTTTGTCCTGGCAAATGTGAGGCGTGTTGCTTTTATGGCAGTTATTTACTGCGTTATATCCCAGAAATCAAATTAGTTCATATTGAATAGGTCGTGCGCAAACCAAAGTGATTGATTCTCCTCGCAAGGCTGAGTTGATACGACCAGGCAGGGGGAGGCCAAGGAAAATAGTCCCAAGTCAGGCCCAGTTAAAGGGTTGAGCTGGGCGGATGTGAGCAATGCAGCCATCGGGCCTCAGGAACCAGGACGTAGAGCCACCGGTAGGGTTAGGGCTCACAACTGTTCATTACAGGTGATAAGTGCTCACAAAGGACCGTGCCTGCATGGTTTGACAGAAAACACTGGGGCTAGAAATATAAAAGGGGGCTCTCGGACGGTCTTTATGGCCCCGTCCACAGACAGGTTCATTCTTCAGAGCTCTCTGGAGACCCCAGGAACTGGGCCACTCGTTGGAATGGTCCCCATGTGAACCGTTTCGCCGCTACATGGAGAGTGCAAGCGAGCACCGTGCCAATTAGAAAAGGGAATAAAATGAAATATATAGAAATATAATACATAAATAAGCCTCATGTCAGGTGTCATGTTTTACTCCCCAATTTTACACTGCTGTATGTCTAAATTGGCTGGCCCGTTCGTTCCGGCGATGGGAAGTCCAGGTCAAACCTCAGCATCACTTTGAGGTTGTGACCAATCAGTGGAGAATGGGAAAGTAATGACTAGAAGGGAAAATATAAAGCAAAAATACTTCCGGGCTGATAGTGGAGATCACAAATGGAGATCAGCATATTGTTAATATTAACATTGCAAAATTATTCCGCACCTGAAGTCACTAATGACATGCATCATCTACTGTACCAGACGCGTTTAAAAAAAATAGATTTGAAAGACACTTAATGGTTAGAATGCGTGCATTATTATTAGTCAACATCGAACGTTGGGGGACTGCTTTGATGCAGATTTGTATACGCTGTTGTTGGTCCAGCGATCAAAGACACCACCTCCAGGGTCGCAATGTGACCCGCAGCCAATTCAGCAGAATCACTCCTCTCTCTTGACCACTTTCTCTCCTCGGTAAAGAATAAATTACTAGAATTAATATACCTTTAAAACATTCAATGGCCAATGGCTACTACTTGAATCCACTACTTGAATCCACTGGCCTTCTAGGGACCTAGCAAACTAGCTAAGTGCACGGTTGCTGCTTAACCTTAATTTGACCACGAATAACCAAGACCGCGACTTGCATGAAACTGGAGCTGATGCTAAGAAACAGACGCTGAATTGGTACGATCGAACCCGAAAGGAGGGCTCCCGCACCAGCAGTCAGAGGTGATTATTGCAGGGACTGTGACACGGGTCAGAGAGCGGGACGGCCCCCCTGCTTGCTTTGCTTTGCATCGCAGTGGTCCCAGTGAACTATAAGCATGCCAATGCATTCCACATCCAATCACTTCTGTTATTAGTTAAGTATTAGTTGACACTAGAGTTTGTCACAGCTTTGATACAAGTTGAACCTATGTTCTTATTACGGTGCACTGTTAGGTATTGTGTAAATATATTTATTAGGGACACATGAAAAAAACGTTAAATTGCGCTCTGTTGGTTACACTCAATTTTAACAGTTCAGAAAAATAAGCTGTAAGCGGAAAAAGGTCAGAGTTGGTTTTCAACCCCCTGCGGTCTCCGTTGTAGGGTTTCCCATATGTACACAGAGCTGGAGGTTTTTACCACTACACCAGAGGCACTGTGTGCAGGTATGTTTTTGTTCTTGGATCAAACCGTCATCCATAAATAAAACTGTGGCCCAGGGCCGCACGCACCCATGCATTTTCACAGTCGAGAAAAGTTGCAAAAATAAACTTCCGGAAGTCCAACTTGTTATTGGGCCCTGTAGAACAGGCCGACCGACCCGTGCCCAGTCCTCCACAACTAACGTTCCCATCTGTAACAGACGACAGACACCACAGCTTTTACGCACAAAGTGATACTTGGGGGACATGGAATCCTGTTCCCGGCCGAACATTAAACAGTCCCACGATATAACCCAACATCTGCACCCTACACTGTTGAAGACACATCAGTGGAGGCTTTAATGCCCTTGACTTGGCCGACTGAAAGGTTGTTAACTTGTTTGTAGTTTGTCATCCTTTCCTTTATTAAGTGCACCCTCAGGGCCGATTTGGGAGTCCAGTGACAACTTGACCTACTAATACAACGGACAGCCACGGGACAGGGCAACTGGCAAGTCCCAGGTAGCTCACGATGGAGAGAATCGGCGCTGAAACCAAAGCGTACCACCACCACATGTGAGAGACTTTCTAAGTACCTACAGCTTGTGCTTTTATATCTGCTGGAATAAGTACTGAGGAAGTAGTTGAATTGGGCTCACTTGGGTTTTCAGTAATACAGCTCGATGCTTTAATGACAGAGACTTTTGTTTTTCCCCAAAGCAAATACACTGATACAAGGTTTATTTTGATGTGAGTAGTGAGGCAGCCTGCCCACTGGGGCATTAGTGGGCGAACCCCACTTGTGATTATTCAAAATAATAATTTAAAAAGTATAATGTATTGTTTCCGAACAAGCTCTCCTGTTACATACTCCCGTGCTACAGTGGGCTTTGGGCCGCCAACTGCTTGAATTGCGTAGCAATGTCTTGCCACTGTTTGGGGGGCAGCTCTACTACTGTATGCATGGTGCTTTACTATGCTTTCTAAAGTCAGGCAATGTTACAGTGGTGTCCTCTTGACATTACATCTCTGCTTAGACCCTACATCTAATCCCGTTTCGCCCATCTGTGGTTTCAAGCCAATGGCGAATGAGCTGACCCACACGACCCAAGCTGAACACGTGTAACCCTAACCAGGCAATACAGCCTGGGAAAAATGTCCATGAACACAACCAGGAAGTTGATTGTAGTCAGCACTTCCTATCATTGCTAATGGACTGTTTCAAAGTCTGTGTAGCATTTGAACTGGCCCTTATGAGACATGAAGACACGGAAGGACCGGATTTGTTGATTTTGTGCCACCACTGGACAGCACAATGAAACAACACTTGCAGACAATGTCACAGTGTTTAAAGGCACATCCAAAACCATCCAAAACAAACTCCTGGACTGTATCTTCACCACAATACAAGCTCATTAATAACTAACTTTTTTTTTTTAATAATATTTGTGATGAGTCGGGTGCTATGTGTTGCAGCCATGATTTAAGAACTCCCATGATTCTCATTTGACCATCTGTTTTCAGCAACATTTCAGTTAGTTATACTGCTACATTTGGTGGTCAGTGGTTCGCAAACTAGCTTGCCATAACTTGACTAAGACGTGTATCTGAAAATAAACCAATTTATGTTGTTGCCAAAGTGTTATCATAGCTAGCTAGGTTAAACAGCTGCCTCATACAGTACAGTATTTACGTTAGCCATATGCCAATGGCACTATCTGGGTCCGTGAATGTCCAGCAGCATTCTCATTACTGTCATGAATTGGCACTTGCAAAGCAAACTCAACAACAAAGTTATGAGGGTAAGAGCTGCGATAGAAATCTAAAGTCAGAACCCTTTAAGGCAGGTAAGGTAGAGATCAGAATACTCTTTAACACAAAATACAGTTTATTAATATTTGCAAATAGAGACAGAAAGACACTAACTCAAGTGACCACTGACAGTCTGTCTTCCGTACAGTTCAGAAACACCTCCTTTTGTATGGGCAAGGTGGGACAACATCCCACAGAATAACTGACCTTTGAGCAAAACATGACTATGGTCTCAATCAGCCTGGTCTTGTTCCTTTGATTAGTTTAGCTCTGTATTAACAGGTCTTGCATTTTCCTACTGTGGGAATGCATGGACTCAGTACTTTACTACGAACACAGAGTTAGCTAGTGATTGTTCACTCTGCTATACAATGGCACAATTATTCAATACATCACCTCAGTAGATTTCTACAATAGAGCATGTTAGAGACGTTCTCAATTTTAACATAATGTTCACAGAAGTTTGTGGTTATTACTAGTTATGGATTAGAGGCAAGATAAATTGTCAGCCATTTGTCTTGATCGGTGGGCTCGGAGTCAGCGCATTAATGTTTTGACCGTACACAGTACTTCAGGGAGTGATTCGGCTGTTTCAGACTGTGTGGACGACGGGGAATTGTCCAAACCTTGGAACCCCAGCTACTAGTGGATGCATGTCAGTTGAATTGAAGAACGTGGAATCTGGTCACCACTAGTCAATGCCCCTGCAACATTTAGGAGCTGCAGCTGTGTGAAATAATTAATACTACTGCAAAAGTCTTAAAGCCCTTAACACAGACAAGGAACATGTTGGAAACAAAAATGTCCATGCCTGAATTTCATTAAGTACAGAATTAGACATCTATGGACAGTGGCTACAAAACAATAAATAAATACCATTTTAAATTCTAGAAATGAATAGAATTTGTGTTATTTCCACAACAATTCAGTGACCAAAAAAAAAACTTGACATTTTAATAACGTATATTCTATGATCAATTTTGATTTCTAATGTAAAGGTTATTCAAAATTAATTTGTTTACTTACTGAATATTTAATCAGTAGTTTGTTTTAATGTTGGAAAACAATGACTTAGTTTCCAAAAACCTTAGAGGCATGTACAGTACCAGTCTCCAGGTAATGTATCTAATATCTAAGAAATACATTTTCTCTGAAAGATGCCCTTGAGCTACAAAGGTCACATCACCCTTCTGAAACTTTGAGGCAAATAGAAAAAGTGAAACAGGGAGAAAAAACGAGGAAAAACAAAGTATAAATAAGGTTTATATCTCGGAGCGGTTTCAGAGAGGTTGAGAACCTCCCAAAAAAAGCAACAGCATCTCGGGGTAATGAACAAGGTGATGGCTTCATGAATATTCTTTATGGTCAAGAGAACAGACCTGAGCTGCACTGCCCAAGTCTACCATTGTTACCTTTTAATTGATAAAGTGTTCAAACATTTACTTATTTATTCCGTGTCTCTCCGAAAGATGAGCAGTGCCTGATGAAAAAATAAACACAGCCGGGTGGCAGTGTACCCTAAGACCTTGTAAAGATAGTTTCTAACAGATTTCCTAGTGAGGATTTGTGAACTCCATCTCGGTTAATCACAATGGAGCCTATTAGTGCTTGACATTTTTATCCGGCAGCCAAATACTTCACATCTTGAATGTAGCGGGCTAACGGCTGTGGACAGCTCTGCGTTGCTGCTTGGCTCTGGGTAACGGACCTCTGGGCCTACCTGAAATCCGATACCTGAGCCCCAGTTTCCCGGGCTACATTGATTTCTTGTCAGATGCAGAACTTTTCAGGCCATGTTGGGAGCTGGGCTCTGCGAGAGAGAAAAAACATACCAGAGGGGGTGAGAGAAATCTTAATTAGAACAGGGGGGCTTTGCTGAACCTGGTTGCAGCTTTGGGAATCTGGTCAATGAATCAAAGGGGGGGGGGGGACTGGAGCGGGTGTGGTGGTGCTGGTAAAGGAAGAGCCAGATTAAAGAGAATGACATGCCGAACGCAGAGCCGCCGCGATGCGATGTCAAGGGATCGAGCGCTGTGTGTTTTTCTCATATAGATTTCTTTATTATTTTTTTTTTTTGGTGCGGGAGGTGGGGGATTCTGAGGGCGAGGGCAGATTTGCACTGTTGAACTCATTACCCGGTATTACCCACTAAGAAAACACTTCACTGTTCTAATTGCCCAATTTAGGACTGCAGGTGGTCGCTGGAGCTGAGCTTTCCACTCCGCCCGCAGTCACTCACACCTTTTACTGGTTTCCAACTTAGCCTCCATTTCTGGAAATCCTTCTCGGGGAAAGTTAAAACACACGGTGTAATAGAACCAGAGTCTTTTGGAGAAAACATTTAAAACGCTAATGTTTATATTTTTATTTCCCTCATTGTTTATTATATGAAAGAAATGGCTATATTTATCAAACGATATCAACGGTTAACGTCTACCGTAAACACACACACACACAGAGTGATGACATGAGTCTGAAGTGTCTGCAGTAAAATCCTTGCAGCACTGCCACAAGTGTGTGTGTGTGTGTGGGGGGGGGGGTTGTTCTTCTCAGGGAAACCACACACAACTCCAGCGACTAGAGACACAATTAGCTTCTAGTGCAAAAGAGCCCCGACCCTCACGAAGCACAGGGGACTCATCCAGCTGCTCCTTCACTTGTAGGGGTGATGTCACAATCCAAAGCACTGTTTGAAGAGGTGTGCTTTATGAGGTCAGCGCCTCCAGCAGCCACCTTGACCGAGTGCTCACAGAGCCCAACTGAACGCTGCAAAGCGACAGAGGAGCTGCACCTTGATCTGAGTTGTAATGTTTTCAAATTTATTAAGGAGAGTGTTTTCCCATGTGTGGCATGGTGTCCTGGTACAATCTACAGTGCCGTGCAAAAGTTTTAGGCGCCCAAAAGTCGAACTAAAGCCTTTTGTTTGGGTAGTAAGTTCATTTAGCGTTTTTATGACTTTTGCACGGTACTGTATGTATTTGCTTATCTGCGATAACGTGTTCCTTCAAATTGTTCTTAGTGGAATGTATTGTCCCAACAAAAGCCAGGTGTCAAAAGCTGACAGTCCGTTTATAGGGTGGATGGAGGTCTACACAGCGACACACACCCACACACACGCGTGCGCGTACGCTTTCCGTACTGTGATCAGGACCTAAGCCGACCAAAGGATGGGAGGAGAAATTAAACACATGAGCACCAGGGCTTTTGGATAAATCACACTGGGCAGGTAGGCGATGAAAACCCAGTGGTAGCTGTCGGCCCTGAATTTACTGCAATGTGCTGCTATGCTTCCCATTAAAATATATGTACATGAGACTTGTACTTTCTGCGAGCGTGCGAGGGCCAAAGAATTTATGAAAGGAAATAGCTGTGCATTACTTTTCTACTTTATTGTATTTTCCAGGGAGAGTGTCACGTTCCACTGCTTGGCGGGAATTGGACGGAGGATGCAGGAAGTGGAGCCGATGACAACATCTGGTAGTGATTACAGAGATGCTGGTGAAATATGACATTTAAACGAGCCCCACAGAAATTTGTGTTTAAGCAACTAGGCTGCACAATTGATTGAAATTAATATACTTTGAATGCGGCACCATGAGTGACAAATGTGACCATTTGAATTGTTGTTTTCAATTTTAGTTTGACAAATCAAGAGGTCCTCTGCTTCTCTGTCAACGCACCCATTGCTCGGATATGCTATTAGAAGATATTTCAGACTTAAACTACAAATACTTTTACCAATGTTTTCCTAAATAATTTGGCCCTGAACTGAGTACCACTGAATCACCCCCTCATTTCCACTTAACCTATAAGCATATGGTCTATAATGAGTCTTCTCATGTACACTTCTGAACAGGCCAAGTACCCCCAGGGGTCCTAAAACCCCAGGTTGAGAACCACTGATGATACAACAATATGCATATACATCCTTACATATATTATATTTTATCTTGTCACTTTTGTTATGTTTATAATAAGTTATAATAATTAGCAGAGATCACACTCAGTGTTGACAAGGAAGTCTTATTTGAGTTGGACAATATGAAAAGTATTTTATTTAAAAAAAGTTATTTTAATGTTTCTGAAAAATATAGCTGTAGCTTACCTGTGGCATGTGTCTTTCTGGAACATAAGTAAACACACTGAAGTAAATATATTTTTTTTAAAACTTGGGAAAAATCACAATAAATTATAATAATAATAATACAACAAAATGAAATACATGCAAGAATGATAACAGTAATTTCCAGCATTAGGTACTGTGTGTCCCCATATTATTTGGTTTAAATGTTGTCATGTCATCCCATGGGCAATACTTCCCTGTCTTCATGTTTTATGCTGTGGTTCTCTAATATTGACTCACACCAGGGAAATCGGCAAATATCTCCTATTGTTTCAGGCAATAAAAATGAAGAATACAAAAACAAGGATCAAAAGTGTTACCCCACTTTCAAGACAGTCGGAAGACTGACACTTTCTAACAAAAACACTATGTTAATTTACACATTAGACGTTGAATGGAGAATTATTCGGGACCCTGGAGGCACTTGGTCCCCAGAGGATCACACTTCTCCAAAGATAAACGAAATGAAGGAATTCCTGAATAGGTACAGTAATTGAGGATGGTATGCATTTTTAGAAACTTTGAAACCACTTACTTTACAAGTAGTATTTTAATGTTATCATTTTGATATATTGCAGTGTTTCTCTGAAATTACCTCAGACATTTGAGTTATTAATTTTCTCTCCTGGGTATGTGCCGTGGTAACAGGGGAGGAGCAAGCTTTCCTTACCTGCCGAAAGGAGATTACATATTATTGAGCATTTTGTAACATAGTAATGAATGTCCACAAGCACCAAAGTTACTCAAAAACATTAGATTAATGTTTGACATTCCGTCACCTTCTTTGCCATACTCATCACTGAGATCATTCAAATTCAGTCACTATCAACATGCACATCATTCAGACTTAATTGTGAAGTCCCAGTTATCAGCTTCCATTGCCGATTCCTGTGTTTTTGTCCTTCATTTAGTGACTGGGTGATCATAAGCACTGTTTACCTCGGCCACTTAATTAAGGTAAACTATGAAGGTTATAGGAGAAACCACCGGTAAACAACAAATCTGAACACTGTTTACTCAGAAATGTACAAACACAAAAATAAACACAAAATTCAAGGAAGGATGAAGATGTGGCTTTGAAAATGTTTTTTGGATTGATTTTAAATAGAATTTGGAATATCACTGGCCGTTAGCGTATGGCAGTTAAGAGTGTTAGAAGTTATTGTTACTGCAATTTCTGCATCTCCCTGAAGAAGTCTTATGACCGCAAAGAATATTCATGAAGCCATCACCTTGTCCATTACCCCAGGATGCTCTGGTTTTCAGGGATGTTTACAAGCTCTCTGAAACTGCTCAAAGACACTAACCTTATTTGCACATTGTTGTTCCATGTTTTCTCTCCCTGTTTCATCTGAGAGAAAATACCTTGTATACAGTGTTAGATATCTTGTATTACCTGTAGACTGGTACAGTACATTTGGCAACTGCGTTATTTTTCTAACATTAAATTTATCAAAATAAGTCACCTATAAAACATTCAGTAAGTGAACATATTAATATACCTTAGCTCTCAAGATAAAATAATATGAAAAATGTCAGAGTGGTCTTTTCTTTTAAAAATCCACGGCTTAAAAGAATAATCTTCATATTGTAATATCAGTGATAACTACCCCATTTTAGCAATTAATATTATTGATATATGAAATTAAACTCAAACATATTGACATTTTTTATGTAATCAAAGGTCCCAGATTGTTAGATGCATTTTAAACGTAATTACAATAACAACTCCCTTTCTCAAGCAGTTTTTGAGCCTTTTCTTAGAACAGAATTTGAAAACAATCTTCATTTGATCGGTCAATTCCCCTAACCCTCCCACATCAATTTACATATTTTCCAATAATTTTAGGTTGCTGCAGTTCAGTGTCATTTTGCTGAAACTTTGCCGGCTCAGAGATCTTTGATACTAAAACTCAAAATCATCCAACGCAGATGTGGGGTCAAAAACCTAAATTCAGCTGTTGAGGGATTGGAATTGCACCATTCCTGTTTGTTGAGAATGAAAGAGGTAATACGTAAAATAAATTATAGTTAAAGTGTAACCATCAACATGTCACAACTGAGCACTGTAAAATAAAAAGTCATGAAAAGTCAAGGAGTGCATTTAGAAAGGAAGATTTTTCTAATTACAAAATCCTGTGGCGGAACTTATGTTAAGGGATTATAGTGTTATATACTACATATTATATATTTAATATTTCCTCAATACATACTTCAAAGTTCATGTTAATGCTGAACAAGTGAACTTATTAATTTCAACACTCTAAGGTAAAGCCTATCGATAAATTTACTTAAAAAAATGAAAATATCTGAAAACAGGACAAATTATGAACTAAATAAAGATTGATTATCAATAGAGATCCTGGTTTTGTTGCTGCTCTTTAGCCAGGACACCGCAGGTGTCCTTCCAACAGTGGGCCCAGTTCAAGACTCAAATTGCTCACTGAAACATCGACACGGGTCCATAAGACTGTTGGCTATGCATTAAAGTCAAATTGCACCATTGAGACCAAAGTGAACAACATAAAAAGCACCCCCTGTTTCGAGGACGTTTCCTCTTTACTGCCTCCATAAAATACTGTCAGGATTTCACAAAACGGAAAAGTCTCTGAGATGTAGAGCCTTCCCTCAGGGACACATGCTGGAGACATATTTAACTCAACCACAGAGAGACGGGCGATGTTCAGGGAAAAAAAAAACACGACTGAAAGGATTTAAATTGGCACGCAAGTGTGTACTATAACATGACCAGGTTTGGATGTGGGTTTGGTTTGTGGACTAACCCAACGGTGTGGTTTAGGACCCGAAACCAGCGGGTTACAAGAGCGAAGTTCAGATGCGGTACAGAGTTATTTTACCCCCCAGTCCCAAGTTTACTTCAGTTGTGTTAGAAAATACTCTGATGTATAACATAACCTTACAGTCCAGTTTATGTCGTCAGCTGAGGAAATTATGATAACAGTACATTATTTCATACGGATGACTGCTTTCATTCCAGTGAAGCGTAACTACTGTGTATCAAAGTCCTTACATCCTTACCAAAAAGAGTAGTATACTTTTCTGTTACACTCGATAGACTAGCGTCTACATTTTAGGAATCAAATGTTTATAAATTGAACGACAAGACTATAGTGCCCGAGGAAGGGACACCTCGGCTCAGATACAGCCTGTATAAAAAGGACATGATAGAAAATTAAATATAAAGACAGATTACAGAAAATGTAAATACAAATGCAATCAAGTCTTTGCTGGTCATTTGGAAATACGAGCCCAGGCGTGTGGGCTGGACAGTGTGAGTGTAGTGAGTCGCTGACAGAGCAGCAAGGCTGTTGCTTCGCCCACACTACTTGTTTCAAGCTTCCTGCAGCAGCACCAGCGGTGCGCGATCCCCAAAAACCCTTTCCCCTGTAGTCCCTTGGATCTGGGGAGCCTCCTCATCCTCCGTCCGACCTCCGAACCCTCACAGCGGGGTCAACGGAGGGCTGCACCCCCTGACACAGTCCCTCCCTACCCTCTTTAAACATGCACACGTCTATCAGAGAGAGAGAGAAAGAGAAATGTATACAGTAGATCCAGCACTTATATTGTCCATTAATTTATTTCTCACAATGGACAAAGCTCGACTAAATCCACCTAATTTACCGAAAGTGCCAAATGCATTTTATCTTTTAGTATTTTACAACTGTATTTTAATATTTAATACCTAATTGATAGGGTAGTTCCTTTCATCTAAACTACAGAATTCCTTCTCTGAATACATGTATTTTTCCAATTTAACTGTTTATTTGAGTGAACCCGAGCACAGATGTGTCCCGCTCACTCACCAGACTATTTCCCTTGGATCTCCACTATGGACTAAAAGAACAGAACCGACTCGGAGGTCAGTGTTCAGCTCACCGGGCCCTTCTAGCGATCGTGTCCTCTTTGTGTTTCCCTGTGCTGGGACGCCGGTGTTTGCGGGGCCTCTACCTTGTTGGTTGGTCATTAATCAGAGCCGGAGAGCTCGGCTGGCCCCGGGCCCCGGGAGCAGATGTGCCTCCAGCCCCCCACCCCAGATGAGCAGGTGTTTAGTACCAGGCCCGTCATGGAGCAGAGCGAGCCGCCACGCTGGGAGAGAGCAGGGGGACCCAGGCCGCAAGGCTGAAGCCGAGCAGCGTTAATGGGGGGGGGGTAGTTGGGCGGGCAGGGGGGGGGGGGG
>JACXGI010000755.1:13990-46413 GCA_016801175.1 Esox masquinongy | reverse complement strand
CGTAACCTTTCAGCACACGGCCCGGCACCTCTGTTGACCTGTGGGGATGGCACTGATGTCGTTTTGACGTGGCGAGCTTTGATGGTTGAAAAATAGCAATGAGCAGTATGGGTGATAGGGTGTTGTGCGGGAAAGTTGTTTTCTCCAAATAATGTAATCTCCTTAATAATTCTGAGTCATTGTTCAAATTGATTAATTAGCAACTTTTGAAGTGAAACTCTGCTTTATGTTTATCAACACTGTATTTACATTTCTTTCAACCTACTGAAAACACTGTACTCTATTAACTTTCACTGGATAATCAAGCCAATACATCAAGAAAAGGGAGAACAGTTAATCTAAGTGATTTAATTTGGAGAATCAAATAAAAGACACATTATCTGAGCCATAAAAAAACCCATGAATCCTGTTACTGCAGTGAAACATATTGCATTTAACAGTAATTATTTCCCAGTCCATGCTCCAACACTTAAACAGATAACGTCATTCATTTTCAGCAAACTTGTCTGACGGTTTGTCAAGCTGCTGCTAAAGCGCAGCTCTCACCTGTCTAAAACTGAAGCAACGATGATAGGGTGTCACCTGGTTAGGGCGTCACCTGGTTAGGGCGTCTCCCGGTTAGGGCGTCACCCGGTTAGGCCGTCACCCGGTTAGGGCGTCTCCCGGTTAGGGCGTCACCCGGTTACGGCGTCTCCCGGTTAGGGCGTCACCCGGTTAGGGCGTCACCTAGTTAGGGCGTCTCCCGGTTAGGGCGTCTCCCGGTTAGGGCGTCACCTGGTTAAGACGTCTCCTGGTTAGGGCGTCACCAAACAGATTTTGTAACAGATAAGGACCCAGTGTTCATCATCAGTGGGTACTTCAATCGTCAGTTCGCTCACTGTGAATCTAATTGCTTGTTGTTCCAAAATGGACATTTGTTTCTACTGTGTGAATATCAATAAATTGCTTGGTTGCTTTGTTTGCTTTGTGAACGGATTTGATCTCCTGCACTGGCTGTATGGGAGTTGTTAACTTATGTTTGCTTAACATTAAAAAAAAATATGAAAAAGATTTAACACGTACAAATGGGACGTCTGTCTGTAAACTACAGTTGTTTTTATGTCCATTAAATAGAGACCTATAAGCAGTTGTGGATGATGGGAGAAGTGGCACTGGTACTGTCCAATACGTCCACGCTGTGGCACCAACCTCAAACGGTGATTCCCTTCACTCATGACAGGGGACGGAACTGGGGAAGGGCCAGCGCACTATTTCGAGATGACGTTCTGTTCTGTTCTAGGTACGATCCCGGTACAGACACCTGGGGTTCCCCAGCTGGGAGGAATGACAAGCAAAACCGCAGGGACAAGACCATCCCACGATTAGGGAGCCACTAAAACACAGGCATGGACAATTTTAGATACTCCTACGAATATGTAATCAATGCAAACTCTTTTATTCGGCACTAGAATGTTTTTTGCCCTCAAAAACAAAAATGTAGGACATCCCTTGACCGTCTGGGGGTTGTGTCATGGTCCTGCTTGATTGACACTTAGTATTTTATAATAAATACAACAATTGTGTGGTCCAGCAACTGCTGTGTTTGCCTTACTTTTCTGAGGCCATTTAGCATGCAGAGCCATTTACGGCAAGTCTGTTTGATTGGCAATATGTCAATACTGGAATTAGCATATCCAATGGGTCTCTTAGACTGGATTTAAGCAATCCTGTTGAGAAATCCCATACACGTCAAAACCAAGTGATTGACAGGAGGATTAGAGGGGTAGCTCTCTCACAATGCCCTTGGGTTTATGAGAAAATCTCTACCGTTAGATTGATGTGTGCGTAAAATTAAATTATATGATTATCATTTTGGAGAGTGTCAGTGCTCTTTTTTTTTTTTTGTTCAAGCAACATCCATCTGATGTTTGGCTTAGTGTCAAAGTCCCCCAATATCCACAGGTCCTCAGTTTGCGCTGAAACCTCATTTCCTCTGGATCTAGGCATGTTCTGGAAGACAGCGCCGGTTGCACCGTGGCCCCGGCCAATCCTCCCAGAGCAGGAGAGGATGGTGAAATGTGGTTCCTCCACGAACTCCATTGCGGTGTGAGAACAAAAACTTGATTTTTGGCCGTGGACAAAAAGTACACTTCTCCACAGGAAAGTGAAACGCTCACACTCCATAATGTGTTTATGGTTTCAAATCACTGGGCATTCTTCCAGGCCCACTTAAACGGAAGAGAGATGCCAAGTGCCCCCCGGTGAAGTAGCCGTCGGCACTGTGATTGCTGACACATGAAAACAACTCAGAATCCCGTTCCCCAGTTCTTTCGCAGCTGCTTTCACATCTTCACCAGGCCATGGTGTGGAAATCACAAAGGCCAGATTTGACATCTTGCCCCGCTCCCCCCGCCCGAGCCTCCAACTCCCCTTAAAAATATCCCACCCCAAGTCCCAATATGCACACTGAAAGCCTCAAAGTGAGAGACAGGTTAATCAAATTGTTTGAAGAATGTAACTGTGGTTACTCCAATGTTTATTGCTGGTAATGGTTTGAGCCTGGTCTTAGAGATATCTGCCCAGAGTTGTTTGTCTGAAATCACCCTTTTTTTGTTAATAACAAGATAAAAAGTTGTCAATGCTTTCTGTGGGTACATGGGGAATCAAGATTATTTACACAGGATTTATAGTGCTGTGTGCATCCTCAAAAACGAGTAATTCTAGGGCAACTCCGAAAAAGTAGTTTGAATCCAGGTTTCTCAAGACAATTTTTATATATATTTAGAGGATGAAGGGGGACCTGCTGGAGGGATCTTTACCTGCACATATTGGAAGTTGGAAGTGCTTCGTTCAAAAGGATTATAATTATAACTATAGGTGACTGTCTGTAGAGACGTATACAATCTACAAGAATTACTATAACTTCCTTCAGCATTATATAAATTATTATATTGTTGGAATTTTGGTTGCGGTACCAATTCTGCTAAGACCGCCTGGAGGATTTGGGCATGTCCTGACATTGGCCATAATAATGACATTCTTTTAATAGCAGAGATTCTAAAGTCAACTGTGGGCTGAATGCATGAAGAAAACAAAGTCCCGTTTCGGGTCACTTTTGGCAACACAACTATATTTAATCAGTATGTAATGTAATAGCATGTAATAGCAATTTTGAATAGCTGTTGTTTTTTCCACATAAATATGACTGAATGTGATCTAAAAAAACTAATAATGAAAAACATAAAATGATACTGCAATTGAATGATGACAAATATACAATAAACTAATTTGGATTCTTTCAAGAAAAAAAACATTATATGGTGGACTTTTTTGGGGGGACAGAATACGCTAATTACTGAAAGTATGCTAAATAACGGTATGTTTTGTAAAAATCAAGAAAGAAAATCACATAACATTATTTCTATATCTAATAACCTTTTGATGAGAATGTATATTTTATTTTGATTGTTGAATTTACCTGTAGTTTCTTCTTTCTCATACAAATGTATGTAAAAATATGTTGGTACTATTAGAGTAAAATATTATTGATATTTCTTAAAGATGGGATCCTTCTTTTAAACAATAACTGAGCTCTAACCCCACCTTTGTTTTGGTAAAAAGCTGTGGGATGGTTCTGGACAGACGTAACTACTTATTAATTCATAGATAGCGCTATGAAGGGCTGAACACCCCAAAATATAAAATTTGGCATGTATCATAAATGTATTGGTACAAAACAACATATCAGTGTTGTATGTACCAATACATTTATGTATCGGTATGTATTAGTACAAAACAACATGTATGCATAAACTAAGAATCTCCGCTATAAAATTAATAGTTATTTTGTTATTATTTAAAATAGAAATCTATGCTAAAATCTGATAGGTATGTTGTAAAACAATGTATCATGAATACTAGTCTTAAAAATAATTTGAATCACAGCTGCACTTCAAATAACTGCAACAATGAAGCTAGGTCTTATGTAAGAGATTATGGCGGATCAAACCCACACATAAATATACAATGTCTTAAACCCATGCAAACAAACTCAAGGTCATTTTGATTATGGTCATTAGTTGCCTAAAATCTACATCTCAAATTGCTTTTTAACGGCGAGGGTTTAAATAATTAATTTCTGTTGGAGGCACATTATTTATTTATTAATCAGCCTTAAATCTGGAATCAGATGTAATTACCCTAAGACTTTAAACTGATTCCCAACCTTCTGCACTACAACAGGTTGTCAGAACGAGTGTCAGCCAAGTTTTTGTCAGCTACCAAATATGAAGCATAATGCTTTTCGGCAGGATTAATTAATCTGGCATTGATCATCAATTATATAATGGAAAATGCTGGTTATTTTTCAGCTTGATTTGAATGGTGATTTAGGAATGCAGATTCATATATCAGGCATGGTCCCTTGCTTTGAATGGCACACTGAGGTTTGTATGAAATTATAAACTTTACAAGTATATGTGTATGTATTGATTTGGTTCTCTAAATGGCAGTTATTTCTGTGGAATTAAATTGATCATGATTTAAATAAGCCATAAAAGTGAAAGTTGAAAAAAAATACCTCTCATTGGTGCAAGTAATTGAAACACTTGCATCATGCCTCCAAGAAACATACAAAAAGCAAAAGGCCCTTAGCAATATAGAGCATCTGAATAATTAACCGACATAGTAATGGTTTCATTTTTCTCTAATATACTAATAGTCATATACTATAGTTTTGTTCTTTACATACTGCATTGCTACCTTAATTGTACAAATAAATAAAAATGACTCACCAAAAAAGTCTTATTAGGTAGGAATTGTATTCACATATATCTCCTCACGTAGTCCTCTGAACCGTCTCTGGACAATGTAATCCTAAAAGTGTAAAAAACATTCTAGGAACAATTTGTAATTCCATGAATGCCTGAAGTTAATTTAGTTCATTGTGGATAATATGCTGAAAATTACTGTTTGAACAGTAAATGTGCCACCGGAGAGCATTTCTTCAAGATGTCCTCTGCGTAACATTAAGTGTCAGACCACAATGATGTCATGTATAATGTACAAAAGGGTCACAGTAGGTTATGTCCTTAGGAGTTTAATTTTAATTTGTATTTATTTACTTCTCACCAAGGTTCCTTAGTAACAGCCTAACAGAGTCCCCATACATTCATACATAATTTCCTAATTTTTCAGAGTTTTGAATGAGTATTTATAATAAACTGTTTCATTTCTGATACCACTGTGTTTAACAGCAGTTCTGGCATTTTTGAGCCACTGATTTTCAGATTGAAGGGCAGGTTCACACAATTTGGCTTGACTATGTACAGCTACCTAGCTAACTTATGTTTTTGTTTCAGAAATTGCATCTGGACACAGTACCTGTTTTTTTATTTTACTGGCTGCCAGTTCCTGAACTTTGGAGAACATTATTTGAGGAGTTGCCTGAAGCGTGAGAGGAATAGGAGATAGAGGAATACAGCAGTGCTGAGGGAGAAGGATTGCAGTGTGGACAACTGGCTACTAATCTGAACTCTGTGTGGTAAGTTGTCTGGCGCCCAGAGCTGCTGAGGCATCACCCAAGTGGTTCCACACAGAAGAGAAGTCCAGCGGCTATAAGATCAGGCTGTTTCCCAGACTTGACTAATACAGACTCATCAGCAGACTCCATCATCTACCATCCGCTGACCACCTCTCTCCACTCAAGCCATGTTCTGACCCTCTCCATCTTCTAACCATGTTGCATCCAAAGACTTGGCCTCAGTTGACTGACCTGTTTTCAAACAACTTGATTATACTATAGATTGCATGTTTTTTTTTGGCTCTTGAAGCAATTCCGTTAAATATTATTATAATTATAATACAGTGAAGATGTTTTTACTTCATATAAGATCTTTCATCTGGGTCGTAGTTATAATGTATGTATTGTAAAGCAAATATGGTTCAAATAGGCAGTTTACAACTGCAATGGTCTCAGGGTAAAAGCTTTTATTTTCAGTCCCGGTTATGACACCCTAGTCGGTATCAGCAAGAACAGCCTGTGGCCCGGGTGTTTGAGGCCCATGATGACCTTTGCGGCCTCTCTGCTGCGCTGGGCAGACCAGGCTGCTTTCCCCGTGCGTCGAGCCCACGTCATCACTCTCCGAAGAGCCGTGCGATCGTGGGCGGCGCGACTGCCGTTCCAGGCGGTGACACAGCTTGAGAGTGTGGTCTTTATTGCGCATCTGTAAAAGTTAGCGAGGGGCCTCGGAGACTTCCACAGCTTCTTCTGCCACCTGGAAAAAGATATACAGCGTCTTTGTCGTGTACTTTTTCATCCAATTTGACACAGGCAGTACTTCGACGTGGCCAGCTGTGGTGAGTCCAACCTTGTATTTACTCAGCAAACAAAAATGAATATGTAAGACATGTCCGGAAGGACATTGTGTCCACACCCCCTGGACACTTTCAGGGGGTCTCCTGAGTCCTCATCGGAAATCATTCAGTGATGTTATAATAGATATTTACAGCATAGATGTCAAAATAAAAGCTAGGTTAGGTGGAAATAAGATTTAACTGACATTGCAGATTTAGTCTCTGTAAGTCTGCAACGGCCTTGTTCCCTCTGTTGACAGAGGATGAGTCAGTATTAGAGGGAACCAGGTCTCGAAGTGCTATCCGTGCGGAGTACACAAAACTAGAGTTCACAAAACTAGAGTACACAAAACTAGAGTACACAAAACTAGAGTTCACAAAACTTGAGTTCACAAAACTAGAGTACACAAAACTAGAGTACACAAAACTAGAGTTCACAAAACTAGAGTACACAAAACTAGAGTACACAAAACTTGAGTTCACAAAACTAGAGTTCACAAAACTAGAGTTCACAAGTGCGAGCCACAATTCCCTCTCTCAGACCCTTGACCCGAGAAGTCGTCATTCCCGGCCCCACTGCCTGCACTTCAAAACGTCACCCGCTGTCGCAACCGTCCCTCCGCAGACAGCAAGCCGTAGCCCTGCTTCTGCCGAAACCTGGCGTGAAGCCCGCCGCCGCCCAGTCAGCACAGGTTTAACCGACCGCCGCCATTCGCTGACAGCTGCAGACGACGACAATTAGGCAAATCTGGAAAAAAGAAACGTTATGTTTTCAATTTGCCGCCTCTCAAATTAGGAATCATTTATGATCTTCTCCAGTCCGTCGCATGAATGCCTGCCTTTCCTCCGTCAGAATCCATCACCGTAACTTTCCCCTGATATGCTTTCCTCTCAGATCTAAACCTTATGGATATCTCTCTGAACCAGGCCCAAAGTCTAGGCCTGGAACACCGCCCCTCCCCACACACCCACCCCCACCCCTTAGTTTCTCGGCCATCCAAACTATTCATGTTTCATTTTAATTGGCCGACGTCAGTTGACAACGGCAGATCCGGGGTTATATCGCTGCAGTCACCAGAATGAGGCAGGAGTCCTATGGGAAGGGTTGGGTGTGGGTGTGTGTGTGTGTGTGGGGGGGGTGGGGGGGTGGGGGGGTGTGCCACTTGGCACTCTGTAGGCTCTGCTTTCTCCCTGGGTTGTTACCAGGACCCGATGGCGGAGGTTTGCCAAGCTACCGAACCCTCAGTGGCGATGGCTCAGACTTCGTCCGCCCACGGGACTGCAGCTGTCTCTGGTCTGTTCCTCCATTGTACCTGTCCCAAGCTGGCGCCTAGACAACACAAACACACATGCACGCACACACACACACACACAACCAGAATAATATGTAGTGTGGTCCAAATGCTGTACACCGGGACAAACACATGCACACGCATATTCCAACATTCAGTGCACATTCTGTTGTACCTTAACACACAAGTGTGCCTTGCTCAAGAATGTCACACACACACACAGACAGCGACACGCGTTAACGCTTTCCTCAAGGGTACGGCCGTCTCACACTGTACAAAGTTCAGTTTTTCCAAATGCAGTCCTTATACTTCGGGTGTGAGCGCTGCTCCATATCTGCGCGTCCCCACAGTCACTTCGCCAACAGGGAAACAGGCGCAGTGGGAAGGAGACATGGTGGATATCCCTTTCATCTCCCTTCCCTCTAGTCACAAACAGAGCGTGCACTGCGATCTCACACTCACGCACTAGTGTCGGCACCACCGAGACTCTTTCGGACCTCTGACTCAACTTGGCACTGCTCTCGGCGGAACGTCTGAACCCGACAAGCAGCACCCAATCCTAAGCGTCGTGTCCATTTTCTCTTTGGTTTTATTAATCACAGATTAGCCCACCATCCCCTCAGCCGGCATGTAGCGCCAGGCGGAAATAGGCCCATCAACATTTTCGAGCACAATGAGTATTAATCTGAAATGCCCACGGCGGTTGTTTTTCTTGGCTGCGTGAACGGGAACGGGGTTACATTTTACGCCCACGCTCTGAGGAGAAGGACACAGGTAGATATTGGGCGAGACAGGTATAATCACTCTCAACCATATGGAGCGGTTTACAGTGTCAGAGAGGCCGGCCAGGGCACAGGGGACACAAAAGGGGGGAGCGGGAGAGGTGGGCGGAAGGAAGGTGGTGGGAGGAGAGGTGGAAGGTGGGAGGAGGAGGAAGGTGGACGTGGGTGGAGGGGATGAGAGGAGGGGATGAGAGGAGGGGATGAGAGGATGGGGGTGGGTAAATGACTCTCACCGACAGACACATCGCAGAGCCCAAAATGAAAAGGAGCCGTGAAAACTCCAGAGACTCCCCTCAGATTGAAGTGTCACAGTTCATCGTAGACATTTGGCCAAGGACAGGAACCGTTGGTTCCATTATAGGGTATCAGCCGACAGGTCTTAGCCGTTTGCAGGGTGAGCCAGTCAGAGGCATGACCCCGGTGGAAGAAAGAAAAAGTACCACACCCTGTAGATGTACAGCCTAACTCAGACCACAAGTCAATTAACGCACTTCCCCCGAATGATCCCTTCGACGAAGGTTATGACATAAACTGCTGTGAGTGGTTCAGGACAGAACAACTAAGTGTTTCAAGATGCACTTCGATAATGGATAATATTGAGCGCAGCAGACTATTTTTAAGTGACTGACACTTGCATCGTCATCTACAAGTCTGTCATTACGCAAACATTCTTAACCACAATCAGTACCTTCACCAACCACGTATCTCCCGTTGTGGAGCGACTGTTGAGGAGAGCGGTGGACAGGTTGTCCTCCAGACAGTCCTCCTGACATGCGAATCGGGAGTAGTCTAGTCTGAAAGCTCCCAGGGACGGCTCCGGTTGCCTGGGGACTTTGTAGTGTTTTACACGACTGTTAACAGTCAAACCCATCAATCCAGAAGCAGGAAACCCTGCTCAGCAGCACATGTCCGTGATTTGGATGTCGCACCTCCCTGCCAGGAAATGAACTGCTGAGGGTGAGTGAGAGCGAGTACGGGGGAGTGAGGGAGAGAGAGCAGTGAGGGAGAGGCTGGGATAGAAAGGGAGAGAGAGAAGGAATGAGGCAGTGGGTGGGAGAGAAAGGGAGAGAGAGAAGAAGTGAGGGTGAGAGAGAAAGAGAGGGAAGGAAGAACGGAGTGAGGGAGGGACAATATCCAGGAGTGGGAGTAAGAGGAAGAGAAACAGGGAGAGAGAGTTGGGAGAGAGCCAGCAGTAGAAAGCAAGAGAAAGGGAGAGTGGGAAGAGAGGCAAGGAAGCAAAAGGGAGAAAGGGAGTGGAAGAGAGAGGGAGAAAGGGAGTGGAAGAGAGAGGGAGAGGAAGACAGAGGGACAGAGAGAGAAGGATAGACAAGAGGATGTGGTTGGTGGGGAAGAACAGAGGCAAAAGGGATGGAGGGCGTCTATGATTAAATATCCATATGTCACCAGTTAAATGTCAGGGGCTACCAGCAAATGTGCAGGACTGAATGGGTTGCAGATTTCTTTTCCTGTAGGCCCGGGATATGTGCTGGGTTCACTAGGTGTTTAGTGGCGAGGCAGGGCTGCCAAGTATGATGTTACTGGCTTCCCATGTTAATGTTCGTTCAGGAAGGGCTTTTGCTGCTGAGCAGCGGGAGAGTTCCAGCCAGCTGTGAAAACACTGTTAAAGAGGCTTTAGTGCTCATTTCACGAATACTTAAAGTTTACATATTGAAAAAAAAAATACAAAAAAAGTACTGGAGAATGTATGGG
The DNA here is from genome assembly GCA_016801175.1 of Esox masquinongy. NCBI lineage: Eukaryota > Metazoa > Chordata > Actinopteri > Esociformes > Esocidae > Esox > Esox masquinongy. The sequence goes on along the minus strand of JACXGI010000755.1, from coordinate 36,296 downwards.
CTTTTCCTTATTGTTCTTCCATGAGTGTGGACTTCCAAACCTGTCCATGTGTGCCAGGTTTGGTCCCCAGAGTTCAACCCTCCTGTGAAACTTGAGCGTGAAGTTCCAAGAACAGAGGCAGTCGTTTTTTTGGCCGAGCTCTGGGATTACCATTTGGCTTGTGAAAATTGCACGTTCCCTTCAGAGTTCTTGCCATGTCAAATTAGACCGTAAACTTCTACCTCAGCACCAAATATAATCTGATGGTCCAGGCAAGATTGGTGTAAGACACCACCCCCCACCCCAAGGGAGGGAAAGAGTACCTTTTGCGGTCCTTGCGTCCAAATTTGTTTTTTCTTCGTCTTCGTCATGATGATTGGATTTCCTGATTTGCACGTTTGGACAGGTCTATGTGTGTGGTGGGTAATGGCTGTGCAAGGAGGCTGGGCTGTGCTTCTCAGCACGTGGTGCGATCCAAACCCTCCCTCGTCATGTGAATCTGTAAAAAAAAAAAATCCCCTCAGAACGTTGTCGCGATCCCACCCACACACTCTTGAGGTTCAGGAGGCAGAGGTTTCTAGAAGTTGGATGGAAGTGCTGAACGCAAACGATGCATCAGTACAACATTGTGTCGACACGCCAGCGCAGAATCTCCCCAGTCTCCCTTGTAATTCAACATCACGCTTTGCCTTTGGCCTGTTGTTCAGATATCATGCAGCCTAACGTCATTATTAAAAATTATATAACACCAAAAATTTTTCTTCTGATCACCCCGTGCTCCCTAGAAAGGAAAATTAATACTTTAAGCTGATCCTCCACCTCTTAAAATACAGTATACCTGTAGTGTCAATCTGCTCTGTGTTCCACTTCTTTAGCTTTGTTCTCACAAGAGCTAAGCAATGGCTCAGTAGGGACAAATCTTAACAGTTGCCAAAATCAAGTCGTACAAGGTCTCTAAAGCAAGTGGAGAGGATGGATGTGGCCATCCCAGTCCCAGAGTTGTTTCCCCATCTGGAATACATTAGAATGTTCATCTTCACAAGCCTCCAAAATCCACGGTCACATAGTAGGACATTCCAACCTCTTACATTAATACCTCTCTATACATCGAACCATCCATAAGTCAACTTCCTCGTAACTTCATCTACTTCCCCGTCAGACGACATCCAAGATGTCAATTGTTTTCCATCCCATACTGTATATTTGACCCCGGAATATATTGCCCCAGTATGTCATCTGGTCATATAAGTAATGTTTTTGAAGCATCTGTAAATCACCAAGCCATCATACCAAAGGAATTCTAAACCTTTCCGGACTTCTGTTACTGGATACTGGTGACGCCGGGTCAGAGCCTCTGGATTCTCTTGGCTCGGTCCGACCAATCCCATTCCAAATAATGTGGGAATAATGGCAGCAGTGGAATTCCCTGTTGTCTGCTCCTGGTCGCAGGAGGAAAGACGGGGACAGTGGCGTTTTCAGCGTCGAGGGCTTTTCCAGATGCAACGTGTGTTTCTGATCACTGCATTGCAGGTACATCAGTGAACCAATCACTATATATGGAGTTAAACAGCCTGTTACTGGGGTCGTAAACATGAATGATTATGCCAGCACTTTTGGATTAAGAACACGAGTGACCCAACAACCTCTCTAAGAAGGGCCAATGTTTACAAGAACAGCAAATTCAGTGGGACGAAGCTGGATGCGTGCTGTATAAGACCTTTTCCAAACATATCATCCGAATGACTGTATCCCTGCCCAGCACTTACATCGCCGTAACCAGGAAATCCAGACTGAACGGACTTCCTAGACTTGAGTCGTCCATTTATTGTGCATAAGTAGAAGATAAACTATTTTTTTTTTTTATTTGACCTTTATTTAACCAGTTTCAGCCTCTTGGATTCAAGGAAGTCTGTTTTATTTACAAATGCTGTAAAGGCTCATTTCACTCTAACTGAAATTTATTGCAAATGTCCCACAGTGTGCTGTGGATTTGTTCTAGTCAAGACACCCACACCTTATCAAGTATCGAGTTTGTCACCTACTGTGTGTAAACCCACCATGATATTAAATGAGTGAATCAAATAAATAAATTATATATGTGCATCACCGTGTCATCACACTTTTTTCAGACGGAACAATTAAATTAATGATATCACCGCCACTTCAGGTTGCCATTGAATCCCATCCTGTGTTTGGTCGCAACTTCCTGTGTTTAGATCCAATGAGAGTTGCTGGTCCGGTCCTTGGGGAGGAAGTTCAGGTGGGGTGTGGTGATCACTGTCGGAGCACAGCCGGGCCTCTTTCTCCTTTGATGGTTCCACACCCCAGCTCCCTCCATCAAAAAACTGCACTTGTGTAACTCCACGTCCTCAGAGGAATAAAAAGACAGTCTTAAAGAAAGTGAGGGGGAGCAGACGAAAAGATAAAGATAAGGCTTTATTCACAAGATGGGCCACCCGGATGAAGATCAAAGTCTTCAGCGACTGATTCCCAGAAGGTGTGACTGTGTGACTGTGGCATATTGGAGCCGTGTTCCGATGTGTCTGTCCTTATGCTGCTTTTCCGAAGCGTCAGATAGGGTTAGTATGACAGGTTTTTGAAAAAGTCAAATTCTTGCCAAGCCTCAACAATCTTGCTACAGGGAATGGTTTACCGTATGCCTCCGCTGTTGAACACTTGTTGGACCCCTATCAAGTATTTCTTGAAAATACAGAAATGTTAGTCCTTTACCAGGCGCTCTTTTGCAGAGCAAGATGGCGTAATAAAAGCATTCAAATTTTTTATCGTTTTTTCTAGTGGGCCACAGTGGGAATCAAACCAGCAACCCTGATGTTGCAAGCATTACACTCTACCGCCTGAGACATCCAGGGTCACGGTAATAGCAAAATCGCCATATTAAGTAAGGTTATATATATAAGGTTGCTAAAACATTTAACTGACCTAATTTCACATTGTTATTGAGAGTAAAAGATTGTGTTTAACGGGTAATAACTTAATTTGGCAGATATTATGATTGCAACCTGGGTGGATTCCAAAAAAAAAAATCACCAAAGATTCGCTATTCATTGGAAGTAGTCAAAGTCATTCTGACTGAATTCAAACATTTTCTTCGCCCCCACAGATGAGCCAAAGTTTGATCTTTACTAATTGATATATACGAGCTCTGCACATGAATCATAGAAGGACCTACCTTGGGCCAATTTAGCTGTTCCACTCGCTGAGTTTTAATTGAGTCCACATTAAAATGTACTTATAAAATAATAATGGGCTCCCATGCAAATGAACCTATCCTGATATTGCTGTGGAGGAATTTGCATATCCACAAGCAGTCTGGGAGTTCAGAAATCAATATAGATGATTAATAATATATGGGCTACAGCAATAATTAAATTCATTTGATGCAAGGACTCAGTCAGCCTTGGCAAAGGAAAGGTGCAATTTCGCCACAATCTAATTTAATGTAGGTTGCCTGTGTTGCAGTTTCAATTACCGGGATTGAAATAATAATGTGTGTTAAAAATTTAACTTTCAAATATATGTTATTTCATTTCATTTCATTGAATACATTTAGGGGTGAATCCCCTTTCTTCCGACATTAACATATTGCACCAAATTGCTAAATTAAACTGGTCCTTAATTTATTGCATGTTCCCATTTGAATATACAGATTGTCTGTGTTAAAATGATCTGATAGATATTTACCAGCAAAGATTCTTACAGTTACAGTATTACCACAGTAAACACATTGCAAGTAGAACATTTCAAAATTACAACTATTTAATTAATGTACAGCTCCATAAGGAGGGAAGAACTTGAATGTATCAAAAGAGAAATCAGGCCAGATGATCAGCTGTTACTTCACTGAGTATCTGACACCCAATAAGCAAAGGCCCTTTTGTTTCCTCAGTGGTGCAATAAGACATCAACGACACAATTTGCATTACGACGTCTTCTTAGCCCACGCGTTAGGGTCATTTACTGCAAAATATTCATGAAACGCGCAACTAGGAGATTTAAAGACGTCTCCAAATGATCAAATATCATCTAGAGAGACGGCGCTACAGAGACAGCAGGTGGGCCATTTTGAAAATGTGTTGTGATTATAACCTATTAGCCCAGAGCCCACAGATCTCTGCCCGCGCCACCTGTACAGCCCGGATGCAGCAGGCGCCGCGCCGTCCCGCTATTTGTCTCAAGAAACATTTTCAAGTGTGCACATTAGCATTCGGCGCGCATAATAAATTAATGACATTCGTTCCAAACTCCTCGGTGACTTGGTGGCGTCTTGGACTGCCGAGATGAAATTATGGGCATTACTTGACATCCTATTACATCCTGGGCATTGCCAAGGCATTGTCAACAATGCCCAGATTTCGGTCTTGCCCGTAATGAATGCGCCGCAATATGTAATGACTGAGTAATCACATTATTTGCAGCATCTACTTTATGCCGATGGAGGTCTGCATCTGTGGTCCTTTAGTAATTGCTAGGCCGGGAAGCAAAGAAGGAGGAATTTGCATCAGCACGGGGGAGTTGCATTGCAAATGATTATGCTGAATTGTTTCTGCAACAGGAATGCCCAATCCAATAAAGTTAATGATCTTGAAAGACACGGGGTGGAAGAAAAAAAAATCTATTAAAATGCAGATGTTTGCCATCCGATGGATTTGGTAGCGGTGCAGGAATTATTTTCACATTACGTCGATGCAGTTGAGGTTTTAACTTATCCGGACTTCTCCGTAGAACTTCTGCCACTTTCAGGGAGCCAGGACGGAACATTTGGGAAGGTCGGTGAAAATAGATGTTGTCTAACACAAGGCCCTGAGTAGGAAACCACCTCAGAAACCCCAGCGTTCCTCGGTCTCCGCCCGGAAGAACACTCAGCGGGCCAACCCCATCCTAGTGCTCTCGCGGCTTACCCCCACGGCGGCAACATAAAGAACGCTCGCACTTTTCCGTTGTTTTCACATTTAATTATACCGGCTCTATGATTACCAGGTAAAACAAATGATGTGCTTTGTTGGCAGCAGATAAATCTCGGTCTCAATTTGTTGTAATGACCCGTGTAATTTTTAAGCTGTGCCTACATATTGGCTCTTTTAACGCGTATCATTAGTGGGGTTGTATATTAGATATACATTCTTCTGTGGCTTAATTTGGTCTCCCGGGAGCACTTGTAATGATGCAGCTGCTCGAGCTGGGCTACGGGACACCTTTAATTTATTTATTTTAAATATTTTGAGTAATTGTGTTCTTGAGAGACGTGAGGCAAGAACGCTGGCAGGGTCGAAGCCTCTGAAAAATGCATTAATTCCGCAGCGCAATCTGTTGACGATATTAATAAGGGAAGCTTAGTGGGTTGAAAGAAAACCTAACGTTTTTTGTCGTTTCTGCACATCTTAAGTGGCCTTTAAATGACAGCAGTAAGATACCATGGCAGTTTATTTTCTCTCAAGAGCTACTTAATGGAGACAATTGTTTTCTATTCCAATGCCACTCAGACTCAAAGCAGTTGCTGGTAATCTAATGGAACATTTGTTGGGTCAATAACAGATGACGTAAATATTTTCTAGCACACTGAGAGCTACGGAACCATACAGTATGGGGCCAGCCAGATACCAAATTATGCTGCTTACACTTGATATTCCTCCGTATGTAATTGACGTGTGCTCTGTGGCTAATGGGTGGGTGGGTGGGAAACTGAGAAACATGCAGGGATTACGAAATTCCATGCAATCGAAGGATGCATGACGTCAATAAGGCTTAAGCATGTCATCATCCCTACTGACCTGTTTTGTTTACTGAGGCAGTCGTCGCAGGACGAGAGTGAAGAAGATTAACACATTATTTGAACATCACATCCCCAAAAGTATCTCTCGGTTGCCTCACGGGTCTAAGTCTGTGTTAGTTTTAACACAAGGAACGGTTGGACTATTCCTTGCCTCTTTGACCCCGGTCATTATGCCTCAACAGTGCCTTCCGACACCAAAACCCCCCGAAATGCCACTGCCAGGCATCCTGTGCCCACGGTGTGCCGAACCACCCTCAACCATAAGACAATCACACCCGTGGCGATGCAGGCTGTCTCTCTGCAAAAGACAAAAAAACTTTCCCTCTCCTCGGCTTGACCAATACGCAGGGAGGATGGATAAGCGTTGCTGCCTCGGAGCGGCGGATCCAGTGGGAGTTGTCTTTGGACTGGGGCCCAGATCAATGTGACCTAAATTTCAAATGCGAATTAGAGGGCTGTCAGTGGCAAAGGACACTCTGCAAATGAGCTTAGACAGTGCGAGGCCCCGGAGGGCGGGGGGGTCCAGCAACCAGGGCCTCGCCTCCATCGGAGCGCGTTAATGAGTTCCAAATGGACAACCCGGGCCCTGGTGCTGGGCTCCGCGCCCCTCCACACCCTTCCTGCCGGCCCACGGTCAATGCTCTGGGACAGCCAGACCTGACGCTGGACCACGGAATTGGGCACAGACCTGGGCACATGGACGCACCTGTCAGAGGGCTGGCAGTTTTGGAGTGGGGGAATCTCCTTGACCAGTTGTTATGCATGACCGGAGGCTGGTGGAAAACACCTAACTATCATGTTTGTCTTTCTACTTTTTTTTCTCATTTCACCAGGTTGGGTCAACTGACAATCTGTTGTTATTCAGGGCAACAATCAGGGAAGCGAATCTACTAGTGTGTCATTTCAAGATAAAACTTTCAAGTTTAAAAATGTCGTTTCAAGTGAACACAATACATAAGGCGTGGACCATTCAACTAAATGCTCATTCGTTGTTTCCCTCAAGACAATGAAACAAAAACAACAGAAATAATAGATTAAATAAAGTAAATCAGTAAAAACAATTTAACAAACACACCGCTGATGAAGACAATAAAGTGAATGAAGATGAGTGGGCAAACACAAAATAGAGTTGTAAGTACAATATTTGCAGTATTTACATCAGGTGTGACTGGAGGGGGAGGTGTTTAAGTTGTTCAGTGGTAATAGTAACAGAGTCTGAGCATTAATGAATAGTTAAAAGAATGGTGGTAGCGGCAGTTGTATAAAACTGAAATAATGTACGTGTGCGAGTTGTGTGCGTGTGGTCAGTGTAGTTTAAGTGTTCAGCAGTGTAATGACCTGCAAAGAGAAGCTGTATCCGCTTTCATTTCTTTACTGTTATTTCACCAGATAACCATGCCAAGAAAATGTTATTTACAGCAAGAACCTGGGAACACTATCTTGTTCAGCGACAGAACTGTAGGGTTTTTCATTCGGTCGGCTCAGGGATAAGAACAAGTCACGGTTCTGACCACTGGACTACCTTCCGGAGCCAGTATGCCATGACACAGTCTGACGGTAAGTGGATAAACAGTGACCGGCTGGGGTTTTGTGGGGTCCTCGATTCTGCTCCCAGGCCTCGACAGGCACCACCACAGATGTCCTGGGTCAGTGTGAGCACGGACCCAGTGATTTACTGGGCCATTGTATTCGCCCACTGTAGGGCTTTGTGGTGACTTGGAGAGCTGTTCTCATACCAGGCCGTGATACAGCCAGTCATAAGGATCTTAATGCTGTCTTTGTTGAGGACCAAGGTTGGCATGTTGAACTTCTAAGGGAATATATTGCCTTACTGTGCCACATTAGTGGTACTGATAGTCCATGACAAATCCTCTGTTGAACACAGGGGAACTTCCAACTGATGCAATCAAATCCAAACTGAAGTTCTTAACAGTAGTTCTTTATTATATTTTTTGTTCTCAACCACCAGATTTTCTCCCTCCCTGTTTTACGATGTCAAGTTTGAGATTGTAACCTAGTCTTGTCGCAGAACAACTCCAAACAACTTTCTCCAGCCTTCAACCGGAATGCAGCTTTCAGGCACCCACAAGGCAGGCTTTTCCAACAGGTTTCGAGTCCCACACCAAAACAACCTAGTGGTACAGCAGACCAGTAACTTACACCCCTGCACTATTCGGAAGTCAAGTAGCTCTTTTTTTGATCAACTCAGACTGGTCTGAGACACTACGCCACTGATTGAATCTCAGTCACGGCATATGAACGGTGTCCGGGACTCTGGTAGAGGGTGGTGCGAGTTGGGTCAGTACAATCTGGGTTGGGTGGTGGTCGGAGGACGGAGTAGCCTCACCTGGTCACAACCTCACCTGGTCACAACCTCACCTGGTCACACTCTTGCAACTTCTTGGACCTGGTAAGTTCAATAGCGGGCGATGGCCTGAGGATTTTCCCTTCTCCAAACACGTTGGTTTCATATCTTCTGATGTACCGTGGTAAATAACTTGTCATAATATGACAAGTGTCATTATGACACGTGTGGAATAACCGTAAGTGCAGACATAACAGAAAATGCATTTCAGATGCCGTGGGTTTGATAGCGGGTAAGCTAACCACATTGGAGCATTCTGCTCTTTCAGGACATGAATTGACAACACTACAACAACCCCTCTGACACTTTACCGTACTACGTGGGGAAGTGGCCTCAGCCTTGTAGCACGTCTGCGACGCTGCGACCGCGGATTCAAATCCTGGTCGCGGTGTACCTACAATGTCCGGGGGTCATGATACATGGACAGACCTTCTGGAGTGTTCACTCAATCCGGCCACGGAGCAACCACCCGCTAAGCTAGCCTCAACTAACACAGCCGGCCACAGAGCAAACACTCTCTAAACTAGCCTGAACTAACACAATAGACCCCGGAGCAGACATTCTCTACATTAGCCTCCTATTCAGTCTTGCTGACCCGGAGGAGAAAGCGAGGTGTAGAGAGGTTGTTGTCCAGAACCCAGGAGGATTGTGGGAACAGAGGCAGAGCCGAGGAGCATGGGCTGGGAGAGAATTAGAATGCTGATTCTGTATGTAATCTGATCTCTCACACACACACACAAACACACACACACACACACACACACACACACACACACATCGGGCTCTTATACATTAGTTGTGTGTGGAGTCCATACGGGATTGCAGGGGGCTTTTGATTGTCTTCGACACAGCATATGCTAATTGTTGATTGTCTTCAATATTATATGCTAATTGTTGGGAATTAGCATAATTCATTAACATTTGGGCCCTAATTGCACAATGAAAAAAGACGATCCCTGGAACAGTGATGTGTGCTTTGACTTCCTAATGTATGATACAATTAATGCCGTTCTCATTTGCATACGGCTAAGAATCGTGAAATATTAAAAGTGTTGTTCAGTGAAATTCGTGATTAGTCCCTAATCAAATGTTTTTCCTTCCTTTTTTAAAGATGTTACTTTGTTACCCCTCAGGTAAGAGTGAAATCTCCTGCTTGGGTTTATTTACAAATTTATAACTTAAAAGATTTCTTTAAAATGCAAATGATGAGGATCACAAAATTGGTGTCTGCAATTAACTGGCGCATCTTTTTTTTGGAGGAGATTTAAAGAAACAAATGAATGAAGATTGCCTAATATGTTTGATATGTGATTTGGTATTCTCTTTGATGGTGCCTGTTTAACTCACATTAATGAGACTCACAAAGAGAAAAACCAATTGCCTTAATTTCATCATAATTGTAGTCATGGGCCTATCATAACAGCTAGCTAACTACTACCTATACTGCTACAATGCCTAATGGCATTCTCTATACCGTGTCTATAGACTTTTCGGACAGAGTTGCCCCCCCCCACCCACCCACCCACCGAACTGCTTTCTCTCTGCTGTCACATCCAGTTAACGTGTGAATACACAGTTGCTTTTTGCTCTCGCTGCATCACAAACATATGCTCCCCATGACTCAGGCCAGTGTCAGCTAGTCCTCTGACAATGGTAAGTGCTGCTTGATTTCTGCAAGGCACCTGAGTCTGACAAAGGACAGAGTTGAAGGGCCACACATGGGGGGGGGGGCAACTCTGAGGTAATTGAACAGAGGCTACGAGATTCTGCTTCCCATCCAGGGGACTGCCCCCGGGAGAGGGTTGGAGAAAAGAAAGGGAGTTTTAATGAATGGAGACTGTCATTAAAATGATAACTATTTCCACCGAGATCACTTCCAATTTAAATTCGGGGGGAAAAATAAAAGCCGTAATTGAAAGATCTTGGGTTTTCCTGCCCATTCAATCCGTAAATTTGAATCCCTACGAAATAGAAAAAATTGTTTGTAGCTACGCTGACTAGTTCCAATTACTTCCCTCTCTCTGTATTTAAGCCTTGTGGGATCTCAGCTGCCAGCTCTCATACTTTTAACCCTTCAATCTGAGCAGACAGTTGAACGTGTTTGCTTTGAAAAGAAGGGAGTCAAAGCCAAAGTGGACTAAGTGAAACATTGTGGGGGTGGAGCACTAGAAATAATAAGACCTTTCTGGTTAACTTTAACTCTGGTCACTGGAAAGTCATTGGTAAAAAAGGACAGTCTACAGACCACTTTAGTACTGCGTAGAGTGTGGATATTGTTTGTCGACAGGGCACATGGGCCAACGTGATACATTGTCCAGGGTCTCACGTTGATATTTGCCGTCCTAGACAAACATCTATTATTGACTTATTTTTGACTGCAATAATGGCTGATGTTTGACTTGTGGTAGCACAGTGTTTTCTGCAGAGACCTGGGCAAGTTTGTTTTGCATGGCCCAGAGCCCTCGCTAAATGGAGATTTTGCACTGTATGAGTCTGACACCACGAGGAAACACGACTGTCATTCCACATCTGCGCCAATTCAGCATAGCCATTTACTTATGCTGTATAAATAACAAATAAAAAGATTTGGGGGTCTAACAGGTTTTCTGGATTATTCCTTAAATACTAATTAAATAAACAGCCTCTACAAATATTTGTCCATGGTTGTTTTAGTTACGGTGAGTATGGTATTTGTTAGCTAAAGAGCAGAAGTGTAATTGAGTGCATATTCAATGGTGAGACGTGATGTTAAGCAGGACATTCAAACAAGCATTAAAATATAATTATAATCCTGAAGTATTGTGAAATGCTCTCATGAAACAACATGTACATGGCCAATGGAATAGCAAAACATTAGCAAACCCTGCATGCTGGGGCAGCAGACCACAAGCAACTAATTCCCTAGTGAAACATGTTCTGTCCTGCCACAGATCTTAAACAGTAATTTTAGCTTGATGTTCAATGCACATGTTGTTCTGGAAATAGCCACTTTAGGCTTCTAGCAAACATAGAAATAAAAAGATGTCCAGGATATGGATTGCATCCAAAGGATCAACTCCAACACAAGATAATAGCTCAGCTGGTAAATGCTGAGCTATTGCTTTAGAGATCAGCGTTGTACAGAACCAATGTCTCATGAAAAATATCACTAATACTGTTTTTTTTCTTTTTTCTCTTTCTTTAAACAAGTAATGTCAATTTGAGAAACACTTCTCATTTTCAATGACAAATAATATATTCAGCAAGCGAGATGAAATATACTGAGCCAATCTTCCAATAATAGGATGGAGCTTTAGGAGGGACCAATTTTAAATATCTGCCAGAATGCAGGTTTCTATTGGAATAATAGATGTTGAGAAGCAAGCTGAGTTGCATGGGAGATTTGAGGGACTTGGTGCCAGGGAGTCTGTCATTTTGTCTGCAGCGAGGGCCAGTGTAAAGGTCACTATGATGAGTGTTGAAGTGGGCCCTAGTGACAAAGCGGGGGCAATGTTGTAAATTGCATCAAACTTTTCAGCGGCAATTAAGTGGCAAGTCTGTACACTTTGTCGTCACGGTCAAGAATTGAATTGTCAGGATTGTCAGGATTTAACGGTACAGTGTTAAGGTTGGTAGGGAAGGCCTTTTTGTGGAACAAGAAACCAACATTGATAACTTTAGACGGAAGGCAGATGGTATGTGCATTACACGAGAGTGAGTAGTTGAGTCACTAATAGCAACACTCTGACCCATTCAGGGCTAGGATGTTTGTGGGACTACAGGTTGAGACAGGTTCACATAAAAAAAAAAAGTTTTGCAATTGAGGAGTAGGTGGAGTCCAAGAAAGGCATATTGGATGTCATTAAATCCATGTTGCAGAGTGGTCAGCAGAATAGTGAATAGAAAAGTGTCGACATAAATGAGGGAGTTACCAATAAACCAGCACAACAACCTACACAACAACCAGCACAACAACCTACACAAGAACCTACACAACAACCAGCACAACAACACACACCACCATTCAACGGTTTGGGATCACTTAGAAATATGCTTGTTTTTTTAAAGAAAAGCATATTTTTTGTTCATTAAAGTAACAGTAAAATCATCTGAAATACATTGTAGACACTGTTAATATCGTAAATGACTATTGTAGCTAGAAACATTTGATTTTCAGTGGATTATCTACATAGGTGTACAGAGGCCCATTATCAGCAACCATCAGTCCTGTGTTCCAATGGCACGTTGTATTTGCTAAAGTTTATAATTTTTAATGACTAATTGATCATTAGAAACCCCTTGGGCGATTGTTAGCACGGCTGAAAACTGTTGTGATGATTAAAGAAGCAATAAAACCAGCCTTCATTTGACTAGTCTGACTAGTTTTAGTAGTCGAACCCCCAGCGTTTAGGGGTTCGATTAAAGGCTAAAGATTTCCAGAAACAAAGAACTTTCTTCTGAAACACGTCAGTCAACCCTTGAGAGAAATGAAGGCTATTCCATGCGAGAAATTGCCAAGAAAGTGAAGATCTCATAGTTGTATAGTACTCCCTGCACAAAACAGCACAAACTGTCTCTAATCAGAATAGAAAGAGGAGTGGGAGGCCCCGGTGCACAACTGAGCAAGAGAATACATTAGAGTGTCTAGTTTGAGAAACAGACGCCTTACAGACAGTGATGTAGTGGTAAAAAAGGTGGGTGAACTATGAATTTCTCCAGATAATATTGATACGACAAAACATTCATCAATATAATCAAAAACGTATTTAGTTTTTAAACAGTATGAATTAATTTGATGCAAGTCAACTAAAAAGGAAGGCAATTTTTACTAGGTAATTAATCAGGTTATTAATCTAAAAACAATCATCTGGGCTGAACATAGGTTCCACCAAAAATATGATTTGCAAACAGAATACATTAACACTAGTAAACAACTAACCTCTCTCCTCTCTTTCTGCACCACTGTGCTCATTCTCTTCCCCGACTGTTTCTTTACTCTCTGTGAAGCAATGTTTTAAATGATCATTTATGGCCATGATAATTATATTTACTGAATAAATAGACATATATATAAAAAGTATATTAGTTGATTTACAAAAACTGCTAATTTTCAGTCTCTAATACGTAGCTAGACAGTTTACTAGCTAGCTAACTAGCTAGTACAGTAGCTACTTAAACAGAGTTACTGCATTTAGCTTACTACTGTAGGTGGTTAACCAACTAACTGAAATATCAGAAACTACAGTATTTTATTTATCATTTGATACCTCCTTATCCAAGAACCTGTGTTTTTTCGGGGGAGGTGAAGAAAAGAAATTTGCAGGAATTAATGGATATTTGAAAAGTATTTAGTATGTCCGTCATCTCTTTTCTGAGTACCGCCAGCTCTCGCTGGTTCTAAGCCGAGGTTGAGTAGTTCTACGTCGTCAGTGTATAGCGTGCATGCGGATGAGCAGAGTTTTCTATTGGATAGATGAATCAGTGCATGCTTGTAAGACACATCGAGCATGCGCTGGTGAACATAACGAGCATACTGGGTGTGCCAGAGCAACACTGGGAACGAGGTAGTAAGTACGTAAACGATAATTAAATGAAAATGTGTGTTAACGCTATTTCACAAATAAAAAGTTGCATAAACGGCGTTTACGTGCGTTTACCCTCCACTACAACCCTGCTCACAGGTCCTAAACTGGTAGCCTCATCAAATAGTAACCGCAAAACCCAGTCTCAATGTCAACAGTGAAGAGGCAACTCTGGGATGCTGGCCTTCTAGGCAGAGTTCTTCTGTCCAGTGTCTGTGTTCTTTTGCCCATCTTAATATCTTCTTTTTATTGGCCAGTCTGAGATATGGCTTTTTCTTTTGCAACTCTGCCTAGAAGGCCATCATCTCTGAGTCGCCTCTTCACAGTTGGCATTGAGACAAGTGTAACTGGAATAAAAAAAGATTACATTTTACATTTCGTGAAAAAATAAGTGCACCCCATGGAAACTTGGACACATGGACATCTCAGCTTTATTTCAACTATGTTCATTGATTAAGGTAACCCAATTTTAACAAATCACACAAAAATTTTGGCGTGGAAACCATCTCTGCCCTAAAAATAAACAAAAATGCAATTTCCTAATGCGGCAGAGATTCATACACCATCACCTTTAACATCACATAAAATGTCTAAAATTGGAATCTGTCACAATATGCATTCATGGCCGTAGGATTCATGCACGGAGCTTCATTTCTTTGTTTCATTTTCTTTAATTTACTTTTCTTTCCCATCATCAAATGGAAAACCAAGGAAGGAGCAAAAGTAACAAAACGGCAGACAGGATCAACTAAGGCAGGCTAACACACTAAACTCTTGGATAAAAGAAACACAGGAAGATAAAAAACAGGCTTGGTAACTTGTGGGCAAGGACTATAAACGCAGAAACAGAAAACACTGACATATAAAGGGTAGAACAGGTCTAAACTCAGGACTGATGCAAACAGGTGTGACTAATAATGAACTGGACACAAACAATATTCAAGACACAAAATAGACTAACTAGGAAACAGAAGGTGGGACCAGAAACATAGAGGAGGCTAGGGTGAACAAAAAAAAACAGGCAGGACTAGGAACAACAAGAAACCAGGCAAGCCTAGTTCAGCCGGCCCGCAATAGAAAGTGTTGATCATGGCTGCCCTCTCAAGATTCTAACCTAGGTCGCCCACGTGAAAGGCTGTGTCTTTAACCACAACACCACAGAGCTGACCATTTGCCGGGTGTCAGTATAGCATATTGACATTATATAATGTTGTCAGGCATTAACATCACGTCAAGTTTGAATATTTCGTTAGACACCATTAACCATCATGTTAAATTGAGTAACGTTTCTTATGAAGTTTACCTCCACCAAAAATAGTATCTATGAACTGTATGACTTTTGCCACAGGCCGTTTTAAAACCTTATTAGCCAGTAATATGTCGCTAGACGCCGTTACGCATTGTGTTAAACTTAGTAACGTTTCTTATTAAGTTTACCTCCACTACAAATAGCATCTATTAACTGTATGGCTTTTGCCACTGGCCGTTTTAACAGCTTATTTGCCATTCGTGAATGACACTGATACAATAACTACTGTATCAATATAGGTGACGATAACGGACTTTTACGTCAAGTGAAAAGACGAAAGAATCGTGTAGCCAGCGAAGTGTTTGACTATCCTGAAGAAATGCTAAGACATAATTCGAAAATCCACCAGAAATAGTCGCAATATAACAAGTAACTAGTGATGGCCGTTCTTCTAGCAGCAGAATATTATGCTAGCAGCGCTAACTAAGATTTTATTTTTCAAAATAAAAGCCATCATTGAATTATGAGGCGATATAGTTAACAATCTAGTCTGTCAATCTAGTCTGTCATTTTATGTTTAATATCCGTTCCAATGTTGTTCTTGTCTGTTCTTTTTTTACATACTAGATTGTTAACTATATGGCCTTCAAAATGTCAATGACGGCTTTTATTGTGATAATGAAAATCTGAGTGCTGCCAGCATAATATCCTGCTGCTAAAATAACGCTAATGAAGCCTCATTTGACCATCACGACAGTAAACAGTTTCATTGTAGGCTTCCCGTAGCTACAGAAGGTTGTAGCCAGCGAAGTTTTTGTCTATTCTGAACAAATCCTCTTTTACCACTGGCCGTTTTAACAGCTAATTAGCCATTCGTGAATGACATTGAGTATCTATCAATATAGGTGACAATATATTTATAACTGACTTTTTTGTCAAGTGAAAAGACAAGAGAATCGTGTTGGCAGCGAAGTGTTTGTCTTTCCTGAACAAATCCTTATATCCACCAGAACAGTTTAATTTTAGTCTTCCTATTATGTAGCTACATAAAGTTATAGCTAGCGAAGTTTTTGTCTGTCCTGAACCTCAGGCAGACAAAACACAGGAGTCGAACGCGGGACCTGTTGTTCCGTAGCCCGCGTCTCTAACCACTTCGCTATTTAACAAGAACCAGCCAGCCAGCCAGCCAGCCCACCAGCCCACCCGCCCAATCAGTGACGGACGGACTCAGTAAGAGACATTCACTCTTCTAGGCCGGCTCTGCTTACGCGGTCCGGCAAAAACCTCACAGAATCAGGTGCACCAAAAGAGGTGCAAATGATTATAAAATCATTAGAGACTAACCTGGAAATATTCAGACTTCCACAATGACTAGAACCTTGGTTTGGTTTGGTCTCCAACATCATGGGTCTGTGGTAAAACACCCTTCCAAGATCAAATGACCCAAGGTCCTCAGAATAAAGATTATTGATGCCCATGGGTCTGGGAGGAGTTACAGGGCATTTCCAAGTAATTTGAATTAGTACATCATTCCACTGCTTGACAGGACATCTAGAAATGCAGAAAATTCCAGATCACTGATACTACACTACACTATTACTGAAGTAAAGAGTACTATCACTGAAGTAAACAACACTATTACTGAAGTAAATTACACTATCATTGAAGTAAACAGCACTATTACTGAAGTGAATAACTCTATCATTGAAGTAAACAGCACTATTACTGAAGTAAACAACATCATCACTGAAGGAAACAACACTACCACTGAAGTAAACAATCAATCAATCAAATTTATTTATAAAGCCCTTTTTACATCAAAAAAAGTGCTTTTACAAAACACCCAGCCTGAAAACCCAAAGGAGCAAGTAACAACAGTGTTGATGCACAGTGGCTAGGAAAAGTTTCCCAGGTAATACGAGTTCCATTGCACGGGCAATTTTTATTTGACAACCAGCTGAATAAAATGTCCTAGTTTGGGGTGGACTGCCTACAAGCACAGAAAAAAACAAGACCACATGCAAAAATGAATGAACTTTCTCTTTAACTTTTTTTTATAGTTTGCTAAGATGACCTCTCTGAATTTGTGTGTGTGTGTGTGTGTGTGTGTGTGTGTAATGGGAAACAGCACCTTCTCTTCACCCCAGTATTCTTGATCCTCTGCAGTTCAGGTTGAGCTCTGATTCTTATCATACAATGAAGTGCATGGCGACTGGCCATAACCTTGCCTGAGTCAGGTGGCTCACAGCAGTGCTCAGGGGTTGTCATGACATTTTCAAGTAGAAGTTTAATGAATTGAAAGAAACCCATTCAGATTGTAATGTTTCTGTAAGCGCTAATTGAAACCTGTTGAGCCATATTGTTATAGTGTCATATTTAAACACAGGGACTATTAAAACACTGCACGTCTCAGAATCTCGATTCCCAGATACAAGTGACACCCCGTGGAGTTAGACATTTTTTCAGTACTGATCACAGAATAGTGGAGAGATGAGAAGGTGACATTGAAACACAAACAAACTCTTTATTCGCCATGCGTCTCCCACAATGGAGTGGGTGTAGCTGCACGTTTCTCAAAGAAATGAGTGATAATAATATCATCCTTATTGGTCTCAACAGAAATGCCACAATCATCTTGCAGATTACTCCTTGATGAGGAAAATGCAATTAAAATGTCAACTAGGTTTTATTAGATTCTGCCCACCCTGCCTCCTTTAGAAGCCCCCTGAGTGCTGGCTGCACAGTCGATGGATGGCATGCCATAGAGAAGAGAGATGGTAGCAACATTAGATGCTTGTTGCCAAAGAAGTAACACATACCGTCTCATTAACTGCTTCAAGTTCTGCCGTACACACAAATGTTTTGAGTTTTTCCACTGGACAGAATCCATACGGAGTTTGAAATTCAATCAAACCAGACATTGGAATGTTTGCGTTTTTTACACATTACAATCCACTGCACAAAATCTTTTCTGAATACAGAGGCGTGCAAGAAGGTAGATTCTTCCTCACACCATCATCATCATCAGCTACTGTGAGACACAGACACAGCAAACTCTGGCAGCCATTTATGGTTGTTCCTGCCTTCATGTCTAGCCCAAAAAACGTAACTGTTTAATTAAGCAAAGTTTTTTCTGTATATTTCCCCATTAAATATGGTTCCTGTCTTGCCCTTCATTTTCTGCTTTAATTCTAAGCTTAAAATTACATTAATTATTCATATCGGAACATTTCGGCGTAATGACCTTTAAGAGGAATTTGTTTTGTTATATTTGATAGGATGACACTGTAGGAAAAAATCTAAATGAAGAAAGAGGAGGGAAAATAATCTTTTTAATAGAGTTTAACAAGGTCTCTGGTGTGTTCATTAGGATGACCAGTTTGACTTATTTTACAGCCATTGGTAATTAGTATCTCTAGGAGTTATTGCCATAATCAGGCAAGTTTTTCTTTTGACTTCTTTTTGTCAGCCATTAACTTTGGTGTTGCTAGCTCTGAGATGGCGGTCAAATCCGTAAAAAGACAGCAGCGCGGCAACTCATAAAACTCTAGGGTTCCTTCTGGAGAACTTTAATACTTTCAGAGATATGATGATTCCTTTCACTTCAAAGCAGCCATTAAAAAGACAATTCCCTCAGCCTTGATGGAATTGTGGAAGCCAGTTGTATGAATGTAACTGAGGAAAAATAGAGCTTCTATTATTTCTTTAGAGGCCATGTGCATAAAATACTTAACAAACACATACAGCAAAGCGAGGATTACAAACTCTTTAATTGAGACTAGAAATTCGTACTTTTAAGGTCAACCTTTTACTGTAATTGCTTTGAAGTATCACGTCAATGCACACACCGTCCCCCTGCCTCTTTAACACACCTGACCTGCATTCAGGATGAGAAAAAACTTGGTGGAGCATTCAAAGAAACAGAAATGGGGCTTTACCAAACTAATCAGTTGAGAAACGTATAGGGACTGGATTGTGGGATCAAACTGCACGGTTTGCATCAGAACATTTCAGTCATTGCTTCAAGCCACAGCGTACACCCACCCAAGGTGTTGTTCAGTGAAGAAACACTGTAGCAAATTGAACCCACCCTAGAACTGGTTCTCATAACCACAAATCCTTTCCCCTTCCTGTGGTACTGGGGCGGCCTATTCCCTTCCACTCCCTGTTGTGTCAACCTGAGGTAGAGCATGTCTTTTTATGTGTTTGGAGATTTTAATGCCAAAGTAGATCATTCATGTGTCCCTTTAAATCCTGTATGTATTGGCTGAATGTACCCCGAGTTTCTCAGTCCAATTAGCCTGTTCTGCATTGTATTGAGTATTTCTGCTTAGTAACAACATTCTGTCTTGTTTGCTATTGTGTCGTATAGATCAGTTTCCTACTATCACAACATTACATAAAGGCTTTGAAAGCCATTCCATACTCTAGTCAATTCCCCATAACTCCTGTCTCCTTGTGGACTGCCTTTTTTTTGTTAACTGGCGATCAACTATTCCTGCATTCTTATGGAAGCACCAGAGTGGCCATATCAATACTCCACTTAGTTTAATGTACAGACCTTTTCTTGAGTGGTCTTCACTTACCTGTGACTTTGGAATTACATGGATGCCAACCAAGTGGCGCATGGGGAGAACAAACATACACAAACATACAATACATCCATTTTGTAAACCTATTATATGCTCATTACATTCCCAAAGACATCGTCAAGGGCCATAGTCTGCTGTAGTATTCAATATATAGGGGTTCTCGAACATTTTCAGACAGAAAAACGACCAACGGAATGAGAGTCTGGAAAAAGAACTCCTTACAGTGCACACCGAGAGGCAATGAGTTCGGTCCAGACATCGTTTTTTTTATTTTTTATTTCCTGCGTTTTCACTGCCCATCTAATGGCTTATTTATTACATTCATTCTTTAGAAGGCTGTTCCTGTGTGGCCTAATTATGGCGCTACTTTGGAATTCCACAATAATTATGAGCTTCGTTGTTTTAATAAGAGTCTTGGCAAGCCCGGTTCTTTGGTACATCTTCACAGTTCCCAGAGGGGATTTTTTAAGGGCAGCACCATTGGCGGACAGATGGAATGCAGCCTTACGGTCGGTAAACATTTTGACTGGAGAGATATCTGCTATCATTTTATCAAGTCTCACTGCAAAACCGCCAAATCCTGGGATTATCCTGCTGCGAATGCTGTATTAGGGTTAGGATTTTAAAATCCACAAACAATTTCAACACATTTCCTGATTCTTCCAAAATCCTGGTTGGAGTATATTGGTATGGAATAGGTAGGAAATCTCTAATCTTAAAAGGATGTCTAGAAAACGAATGGTCCCTGAGTAATCGTATCACACACCAGTCTCACTGCATGTCAGTAGTTTAAAATGCCTAAAATGAATTAAAAATACAGGATAAGTAAGAAATATCCAGCCACTGCTTTCTGGTGAATAATCCTGTTTGGATGAAACAGCCCAGGGAGTGCTACTGTAGTAGCATGACTTATGTTCGATGTGACATTGTTTGCTCAATGTGAGACTCTTTCGTTTCCAGTTCCAAAATGTTCTTCCCAAGACAACCAGTTGTGTTTCCTCGCCTGGTATTAGCTGGCTACGTCTGACACGCACAAACCCTAAATAACAGTTTTTTTATGACTTTGTATGGCCTTTATCGGCAGCCCGCTGTTACATTCAAATTCTCCATGCTATGCAGAGGTCCTTCCAAGAAATGTCCCACGATCCACTGTAAATCCGTCAAGATACGAGAAATCCTCATCCGTGATCAGTGAGGTATCGCTGTCCAGAAATTCCTGACTTGCGCCTTTGTTTCTTTCTTTTGGATGGTGCCAGTGTTTTTTAGTCTGTTGAGATCATTAAAGGTATTAGTTCTTTACCTCTTCCCCCCGTCCTCATTAGACATGCAGAATAAATTTGTTTAGCAAGCAGCTGAGGGAACCGAGGAGAGCACACCCAAGCCGGGGATTGATTTATTAAGACTGATTTCGGCCTGTGAGACCATCATGATGACAATCATGGTGCTGCAGGAATTTCAATGGAAAGGAAAAACTCACTCGCTGCGACTTTCGCTCGCCTCAGCTCGAGCTGTAATTCACTGTGAGCACTCTAAATCCATCAGCAGAGGGGGCAAACAATGCGGAGGCATTGCCAGACGTATGGAAAAAATACAACGGATCGCGTAATGGATATCAAAAGTGATGATATGAAGTCACCGATGAAATATGAAAAAGTTACGTCTGCAGATGTTTGTGTGATAATAATCTTGGAGAGCTGTGAGTACCCAGCTGTCTGTGGTGATTTTTATCCTCTGTTACATTTCAACCTCTCCGATATGTTTTATAATGAATCTACATATTTCCACTCTCCAAGGGGATACACATTATTGGGAAGCACTCAATCTCAGTCTCCATTTCCTGTCGGCTTTAATAGCTTCCAGGTGAAAGGTGTTCCTCTGCTCTTTTCTGGTAATGCTTATTAAAACTGTTTTCCTATTGATACAGTTGGTTTGATACTTACCAGATTTGACAAAGTAAAGATCTCATGTTTGGCATAATATTACAAGTGTAACATAACTAAATTATTTGGCCTCAACGACTGGAAATGTAACATTGTTAAGGCGCAGGCCCTGAAACTGAAAACGGTGTCCCATACCGCATTTGGTTTTCATTATTTTCTCGAAAAATTTAACAATAGCACCCAGGGATTAAGTCATTGGGCAGGTCGCAGCCAAGCTAAACATCCTGCCTCACACAGAAAAAAATGAAGACAGATGAAAAAGGGAAACAGGTGTAAAGTGCTTTCCTTTTCGTTTTCCTGGCGAGGTGTCCAGTGCAGTGCCTGTCTTCAAGAAAAAATCTCGACGTCCAACAGGGAGAAGGTAAAAAAAGGTCCAAGCAAAACAAAACAAAGGACACGCTCCTCTCTCTGCTGCACATGCACCGGTCACAGGAACTATTGCGAGAGTGACCATGGACCTCCAGGGGCGACTTCTAGAAATGTAGAGCCTTCCCTGATTTATTTCGTATTGATGAGGTTGGGTTTCCTTCCTGAGCCCAGCTGAGGGAGCCCTGAGTGGCATAGTGAAATTCATCATCAGCTGCCCTGCCCAAACACACACACACACACAGTTGAGTGCATTTATATCCATTTGAAATGAATCGGTTTAAACTAAAGCCTATTTTTGTTCCGAAGTGTCTGCTGATCTTACTGTCAAAACACATTTGTAAAAGCTGCATAACACCTGAGATCATGTGTATGAACAGATTAACGACAGGCAGTTGTTTCTAAATGCCACGTCATTGGAGCGACAGTGGTGCGTGCTAACTGACTGACGTTTTCGTGTAGC
>JACXGI010000755.1:0-13890 GCA_016801175.1 Esox masquinongy | reverse complement strand
TTAACCTTAAACCCTAACCCCTAACCATAACCCCTAACCCTGATTCTGGTGATTGGGCAGTTGCTCTACAAATGTCTTTATTCTACTGATCACCAATATTTAGAATACATTAGCTACACAAACACACATGATCAGAATACACCGATCAACCATAACATTATAACCACCTGCCTAATATTGTGTAGGTCCCACTTTTGCCGCCAAAACAGCCCTGATTCGTCGAGGCATGGACTCCACTAGACCTCTGAAGGTATGCTGTGGTATCTGATACTAAGACGTTAGCAGCAGATCCTTTAAGTGCTGTAAGTTGTGAGGTGGGGCCTCCATGGATCGGACCTGTTTGTCCAGCACATCCCAGAGATGCTCGATTGGATTGAGATCTGGGGAAGGGAATTTGAAGGCCAAGTCAACACCTTCAGCTCATTGTTGTGTTCCTCAAACCATTCCTGAACCATTTTTGTTTTGTGGCAGGGCGCATTATCCTGCTGAAAGAGGCCAATGCCCTCAGGGAATACCGTTGCCATGAAAGGGTGCACATGGTCTGCAACAATGCTCAGGTAGGTGGTACATGTCAAAGTAACATCCACATGAATGGACCCAAGGTTTCTCAGCAGAACATTGCGCAAAGCATCACACTGCCTCCGCCGGCTTGCCTTCTTCCCGTAGTGCATCCTGGTGCCATGTGTTCTCCAGGTAAGCGACGCACACGCCATCCATGTGATGTAAAAGAAAAAGTGATTTATCAGACCAGGCCACCTTCTTCTATTGCTCTGTGGTCCAGTTCTGATGCTCGCATGGCCATTGTAGGTGCTTTCGGCAGTAGACAGGGGTCAGCATAGGCGCCCTGACTGGTCTGTAGCTATGCAGCCCCATACACAACAAATTGTGATGCACTGTGTTCTGACACCTTTCTATCAGTACCAGCATTAACTTTTTCAGCTATTTGAGCTACAGTAGCTCGTCTGTTGGATCAGACCACACGGGCCAGCCTGTCGCCATTTCACCGCTTTTCTTCCTTGGACCACTTTTGATAGGTACTGACCACTGCAGACCGGAATACCCCACAAGTGCTGCAGTTTTGGAGATGCTCAGACCCAGTCGTCTAGCCATCACAATTTGGCCCTTGTAAAAGTCGCTCAGATCCTTACGCTTGACCATTTGTCCTGCTTCTAACACATCAACTTTGAGGACAGAATGTTCACCTGCTGCCTTATATATCCCATCCACTGACAGGTGCCGTGATAACGAGATTATCAGTGTTATTCACTTCACCTGTCAGTGGTCAAAATGTTATGGCTGATCGGTGTATATTGAAAAGTAATAGAGGATATGGGTGAGTGCAATTTAAAATTTTAAACCTGCATAAAATGTAATTCTTCTAATCCTAACCCTGAGCCCTAAACCCCTGACCCCTAACCCTAAGGGTTCGAAGACAAACAATGGTCAATTAACATGATTACGCTTAACCAAAACTGTCAAGTAATTCACGGCAGAGACAATCAATTTGGGCTAAATCCTTTTTGGTTCAGATTAATTTATTAAAGGCTTTTTCCATTGGCAGGTGATCCTGAATTTAATTTAATCTGCGAAACCAACACAGTCTAACACCTCTTATACGCACTGTACACCGAGAACCGTCAAGTATCACCTGTCATCCTTGTGTAAAGGTGTGTGTGCCTGTGTGTGTAGTGTTATGAAAGATGTGTTTTGGAAGGTTTGTGAAGGTGTCATGTTGTCTGGCATCTCAACTCAGTGGGACATCCTAATCTCACACCAGTGGGTCCTATTTGCTTCCTGAAAGGAATGGACATACAACGTGGAGGCCAAGGTAGCCACATCCGCTCAGACAAAAGTAGAAATATGACTTTCCTTGGATATACTGCACTGCTGTTTGGTCTTTTAATGTGTGTCCCATAAAAGAATGAACTCTCCAATAGGTTTCAATGCTGCACATGTTATGTATTGTTTGTTACAGGTAAATGTTTACTGGATGAAGAATTCTGCAAGACCAAGTGTCTAGCTTTGGATGCTGCAAATTGAATATATGTAAATGTGTGAATGCCGGTTTCTTTGTTTTAATTGTTTTAGCCAGGGTTTGGCGATCCTATTATAGATGCAATGGGGGAGTTTGGAATTGGTCTGTCTGTTCTAGGATTCTATCATTAAAGGATGCTCCTTGCACACCTTCGTGTTATGGTGTGTCTTAGATACTTACGATACTCTTAGTAGACTTGTAGACGATTTGGGAGGACATTGAATAGTGTTGGTATGTAACTATGTTTTGTATTGCAACTTTATTACTTGATTGGAATAAAATGTATTACTTTGAAATATAGATTACGATGGCATTCCTCATTCATCTTCATACTCGAGCTCATAGTGCTGCTGATAATTACACACATATAAGTAAGTGGCCAGACTTGGCCAGACTTGGCATCCCTGTGTCCAGGATCTCGTAACATTCTGTGTAGCCCAACAAATGTTTGGCTTGTGACGATTGAATAGCTACCTTTAAGAGCTTCCAGCATATTACGGTCATTTGTGATTGCGTATGTTTACAAATAATATGGAGTCATTATTAGATATTAAGTTATCACGCAGGTCATAGATTCTCCCAGCACTAATTTCCCTACCTGTCCCGCCAGCAACATTCTAAGGGGTAACATTAACCCCCTTACTACAGTACAGGTGCATGTGTGTATGTGTGTTTGGTGGTAGGTGGGAGGTAGCAGTGACTTAAAACGTACATACTGTACCACTCACTAAACAGTATTATGTTGTCAATGAGGTTATTAGACTGCCAAGCCAGTCTCAGTGCTTCACAAAAAAAGACAGGACCATTGTCAAAATGGGTGGACAACTTGACTGAGCAGAAATATTGACAGCATAGCTATGTGACTTAGCTCTACCCTAGTCTAGCAAAACATGATATTAGTATTTATATTCTTGTAATGTAAATGTTTTCATTGCAGTTGATGGCATCAAGGAATCCTGCAATCCTGCTTTTTTATATTAATTGGCTTATGGAGAAGTCACAGTCGGCACTGCTTTTGTTCAGCTATGGTGTAATAAAGTGTGACGTGGAAAGAATTAACAGACAAAGTAATTAACACGCCTTCAACCAGCATGTAGGAAAGGTTTCTTGAAAAGTAACATCCAATAGCAATCTTCACTCTATTCAAACGTTTTCGAAATACAGTGAGGCGTGACGAGATTTGTGGGTACACTGATTAAGTGTAGCATAACTATGTTGATTCAGTAGGTGAAATAAGTATGCGGATCTGTTTGTTCACTCAGGTCACTCAGGTTGACGTTTTGGTTTAAGGTCTGCAGGCATTTGATGGAAAGAACAATCCCGAAGGGTGTGGAGGGTCAGAAAGGGGGCAAACACTTTTTCACTACACTTTATTTGAAGATAGGAGTGCCTTCTATATGACTAAACTGTTAAAAGTCAAATAACTAAGTCAGTAAATCCAATGGAAACATTACAGAACAACTAGCCTCGGTCCTCCAAAAACCTGAACATTGGAGAATTGTTCGCTGGAACAATTATACATATTCAAATTACACACCACAAACCCAGTAAGCAAGAGAAGCCAGACAGGATAGCCTTCCTACAAAGGGGTAAAGCATCCAGAATCCTTTGTGTACTCCATCAGGTTGCTTTTGGGTGCTTGTTGTAGTTTCTTTTGAGTACATTTGGGTTTCTGCTTTGGGAACATTTGGTTATTTTTGCATTTGTGTTATTTTGGGTACATTGATTTGGATTGCTTTGGGTTGCATGTTTGGGGTACTCTGGGGTTGCTTTCGGTTCTTTTGGGTTACGTTTGAGGTATTTTGAGATTATTTTTTTATACTTTTTGTATCTGTTTGGAGTAAATCCATGTTTGGATTTTGGGTACTTGTTTTGGTGTTGTTCTGTACCTTTGGGTTTTTTAGAGTTCTTTGGGGGACATTTCGGTTGATTTTGATGATTACTAACCTTCTGACGATAAGGACACATCTGTGAATACAATGTAATATGCCAAATTGTTACAGAGCCAATAGTTTGCGGGACTCAACAATAAACACCCCAACTCTCCATCCTTGCTCCAGAAGACAAGGAAATCATTGAACCTCACAGTGAAATACTGTACTGCTCTTTTTTTGACAGTGCATAGCTTGCACAACACATGGTTTTGATGGGCCAACATCATTTTTCTTAAGCTCCTCCAGCATCAGTCCTTCCCAGGAAACATGGCCTTCCCAGGAAACGTGGCTGGCTCGGTTGAACTTTTGTTCGGGTGATTTACATACCTTCTTAACTGTGCAGAGTTGGCGGTGGGCTCCTATGTCATCACGGGCTGAGGCCCAAGGCATTTCCTGTGCAAGATGACTTACAGTCCCTGGTCGGTCCTGAGTGCATTTTTACTGTTATGCACCCCCCCCCTCACGCTCCCCTGCTACCTCACCCCACTACCCCCCCAGCCCAAAACCAGGCCTGCGGTGTCACCGTGACATCACCAACACACAGGAAATTGACTAATTGCTCAACATTCCAGAGCTCAGACTTATGGCACATAGGTGTGACATAATAGCTCTTAATTCCCTCAACCCAAACGAACACCCACATAAAATCTACACCGTCTCTCTCATTTTATAAAACATGTTACATACTATAACTACATATAATTGTATTGAGACAGTTATTGAGAAGTTCCCACTTGTTTACCACCATCCAGTCCTTTTAGATCAGCAAGGTTGCAGTTATAAATTGCTAGTAAAAGAGACTTCCAGAAGTATTTAGGAGAGCCACTGTCATCGTATGAACAGGGGTCACGTTTCTCCCTGTTTGTGGGAGGTTTTTCTCCTCCTCCCTCCTCCTACTACCAGATGCTTGATCCCTATTGGCTGCCAACTTGTCTAGGAACACTGCAACACCCTCCTCTTTCAGGGTGTGACCGCACACCCTTCAAGCATCAACGGCTTCACACCCTTTTTCCACGAAATATTTACGGAGGAAACCCTTAAATATGTCAGACCCGTTAATGGCTTCTCTACATGACAAACCACTTGTTATGGGAAGCGGGCCATGTTTTATGTAGCCTGGGTTGCACAGCTTCTGGCCCGCGATTGGAAGAGGCGAAGTATATTTTGGCTCTGGCAACGAAGGCTTACAGGGGGAAGGACTCCGGTTCTGGGAGATGGTTTTATATGGCCATGCTCCAGAAGGCTCCGGGTGAAAGCTCTCACTAACGAGCATAGTATGCCGACAACAAAGAGTCATCCAAACTCATCAAAATACTGCTGACTACCAATGTAAGGTTAATTACTCACAACCTGTGGCTGAGGAAGCTAATGGTATCTAATCAACTTTTACTTTTTGCAGCCTCAAACGGTCAAGTCTCTCAGATGGCTCATGTTCTGATCCTGCTACGTGCTTGAAGAATGAAAAACAAACTTCCTATTAAGGGAATGCCAACTTGATAAAGATTTCTGCTCTTCTATAATGACATTGAAAACAGTTGATGGCAGGGTAAAGGGCAGCTATATCAGGAAGTGACCACACCCTATGACTTCTGACTAGGGTTTGCAAAGAATTCTGTCAACTTAATTCCTTGTTTTTTTCCTCATATCCCTGTAGGTGTATTCCTAGAATCGGAAAGGAATTCTCTAAAATCCCTGTTAGCATAATCCTAGAATTGGGAGCGAGAATCCTGCAACTATGATGTCTGAAAATCTGGTAATTTCTTGAAATTGTCTGCATTTTTGCAACCGTACCTGTGCAAGCAGGTGGTCACACTACCACTGAGATGCTTGCTACATGTATACCTGCATCTTTAAACGAATTGTTTTGTGTTCCACATAGTGACGTGAAATAGGTCACTTTGCATTGTAAAACATTTTCCTTTGACTCAAAACACAAATACAACCTCTAGACATACAAACACAAAGACCATCTTTTGAAACTATGATAGGCTATCGTTCACGGAGGCAGTTGCGCAAACTTTGATCAATTGGTTCAAATGTGCACTGGTCAATATGTCATCTGGTCCCAGTTTGAGGTTTTGAGAGCCAAGATTTTCATCATAAAATGTGATCTTTGGAGGTTGTTACAAAAACATCTCCTATAGACTGAGGGATGTTGCCAAGAATTAGATTTGGAGGGTTTCTTACGAAGCCAGGAGTGCTTGGTTTTTCAGTCCTGTTGCCCATTGATATGTGAAGGAATATCTGATCAAAGATGTGTAGCCAAGCACATTGACTTCACTGCCAACACAGCACCCACAGCAGGTAGAACACCAGCTCTCCAAGACAGGTTTCAAGCCAAATGTAATCTTTATTAGACTGTTTCTGTACAAAAAGCACTGGATCACAGAAAAAAAAACATGCATCTATTTACAGCATGGTCAAAGACAGAAAAGGAAAAGCTGGGGAACCCCCACCCCCCATTTGTACTCTAAAGACATTAATTAAACATTGTGCTTTAATATACTTTGATGATATATTTCATATTTCACAAAGATGCAGTACCTCTCTCCTTTTTCACATTGAATTAAACATTGAGAAAGTACACTTTGCAGTTTAAAAAACCTTTGCTGAAAACCAGGGCAGCAAAAAGCGAGCTTTCTACAACTACAATGACAAAAAATATTTTTGCAAGCTATTAAAAAAACAAATGGATGGAATGAAAGGAAACAAGATATGGAGGTGAAGGGGAGAACTGTGAGAAATCAGCCAAGTTTTAACTTTGAAATACTTGTCTTTTCATTGAAAATGGTTTTGGAAGTCGATAATATTCAATTCAGATGCTTTGTAAAGTGTACAAGCGAACTCTAAAAGTAATTCTATGAGCTGGCCTTCACTATCATAATAATACAAATGATAAAAATATGTCTTACTCAAAGAATAACAGACTTGACATTTCTTATGTTCCACAAGTCAGATTATGACAAAAACGCGGTATCACACATGATGATTGTGGATTCATGTCAATCAATGTACAGAATGAGCAAAACATCACCAGGTTTACTCAGGCTCATCTTTGAATCGTGACCTATTATCAGCGATCATTATGTTGAAATGAATATATATATATATATATATATATATATATATATATATATATACATAATATATATATATATATATGTGTATAAAGATGTATCGTTCAACATCCCATCAACTACATCATGTCAAATGACAGGCCGGTGTCATGAACACCATCGAATTAAATAAATGTTTTAATTATTAGACATTAGCTTATGCATAAATAAAATGTCCTAAGATCACACGTCTAATAAGGAATTAAAATAATGAAAATACATTGCTTTTGGAGGATGTTCCATTGTAAGGCATCAATTGCGTAATGTGTTCGTTTGCGTTTCAAAACCATTCCACTGAAATGTGGAGAGACAACTTGCATTGCGGTAAATACTAATTGCATAAGTAATCGACACAGAGTGTGCGCAACGACAATTACACAGCCACCCACAACAACACTGACATTGACGGAAGGTTTCTTGAGATCAGTGAACGTCACACTCATGTGGTCCCTCTACGGTTACCGATGGTTTACCTGGGTATCAACTTCCAGTTGATTCATACAGGCATTTGTACTACATTCATTCTTACCAAAACGCAAGTAATAGGCCTGGTTCCATTGCAAAGATGGGAGTGGAGTTTAATAAATGTTTTTTTTTTAAATAACCGATGGGTATGCCAAAGGAAAATTAAGGGAAATGGAGGATAATAGTATTTTGAAATGTAGAAATTCACATGACACACTGACTTTGCCAATCCAGCCTCAATGACAAAAATGTGAATCCAAGAAAAAAAGAATCGGTGCATATTTGTACTAGTCTTTGTCTTTTCACATTTTTTTTCTTCAACTTTTTTTTTTGTCTTGCTTGCTAAGATGCATTGCTCTTGTAAGTGCCCCAACTAAAATAGTGCTTTAAGAAGTAACTATGAATATACACATTTCACAATAATACACAAAGGACAAGAAGAACTGAGGAAAACACAAATGCTGTATACAAAAAAGTTAAATATTGTATCGGAAAAGCATTTTTATACAAAAGTGGTGGAGCGTATGTCCTGCTTTAAAAGACAGGGTGACCATGTCATGTTGATTTTTTAGTTTTTACAAAAGGGTTGTTCTCCTTTTTTCACTCTTTACAATATCTAAAAGGTATTAAGACATCAAATGTGTTTTACATATATATTTGAGACTATCATTCAGGCCTAAATCACAAAAGGAATCCCAAAACATACTTTATAAATACATACAAAATAAGCACAATCAGAGGAAAAACGAGAAATCTGGTACTTAAATGTGATTAAAACTGCTACAAGCATTTCTGGTTAAAATCTACCAATCAACACACCCGGAAATATATTTATTGTACTGTATTGAAAAAGAAATTATGGTGGACATCCAAAAACCTTTTTACTTTAAAACGTTGATCTCTCTTGGCATCACTCTGACAATGAGCAAATGTTACTATAACATTTACTATTCATTCCTCGGGAGGGTGTTTGCCAACCCTTTCATTACATTAGAAAATTACAGCATTTTCCTTCAAATATGATGAACACCCACATTATTAAAACCTATGATACACAAATGATAACGCCAGAACACCGTGACATTAGGTTTCAAAGGCCTTTTTAAGAGTTTTTTTATAGACGCTGTGGGGAACTGTTTTTGAACTCCCGCCGATTTTGAGAAATGGCAGAGAGTTCCACATCCCTGGATAGTTTCTCCATAGTTTTGAACTGCCAGCCATCACACTTTCACCACTCATAGTGGTTAAATGACTGAAAATGAACTTGTTTCATTGGAAGATCAAGTCAAAAGAGATTTTCAGACATGCAAACAAACCTTGCAGGATGCAGAACAATACTCACACAACACAGAGTATTGTATCTACCCGCCATTTCGGATCACATCTCGTTATTGACGTTGCCGTGTTTTCAGATTAGTTTTAACTACACTGTACGTTACCTATTGGACAAGGCATGGCTTTTACGTCCCCAGAAAAAAGGAAAAAAAAACACAGAGAGTGATGATGAAGTGGACTACTGAACCAACACAAACATATTCTAGCAAAATTCTACAGGTTTCAGATTACTTGGATCCTCTTTGTTGTGCTGTTCTTTTTCCAGGAGTGAGCGGGCTTGGCGGTCCGGCTTCCGGAGGTCGATGAGATTTAAGCTGCTGTCGTGGAAATTCTGTGAGCCAGTATGGATGCGGTCTGGCAGAAGGTCTTCTTCACATAGGTGGGACTATTAGACCTGCCATGGCTGGGAGACAACAGAAAGGCTGGTTACCTGAAAATGTGGTGAGGCTGTTTGTATCCATAACACATGAGACATCGTTAACACTGTAATATGATGTTGTAAGGGTTCATATCCCGTAAGAAAACATTACACACCCTCTTAAATGAAAAGCCGTGTGTTGACGTAACTATTAAATGCATATGGGTTTGCTGCAAAACCTAAGAATGACAAAATTATATTTTTTAAAATATAAGAACTTTTCCAGTCATGTCACATTGACTTATAATCAGTCACTTTACGTCAACAAACATTCTCAGCCAATTTTGACTGCAATAAATGTTTTTGAAAAGTCACTCAGATTACAATATCAACTTTACCAAGAGCCAGTTTGTTATGGATCAACTTTGACCTTCAATCCAGTCCTATCTCAGTTCTTATAATTACGTTGAGGTGTTTCATAGCACTACAGGATCTCCATGACACGCACCGTTTTTTTTTGTTTGTTTTAAACAATGACCCAGCTAAAAGTGGGCGGGACCGAGAGGCAGGAGAGGGCGGGATGCTCACCCTGTAGGCTGCTGCCATTGGTGGTGGTGCAGGTGGGGGGCGGGGAGGTCTGTGGCCGCACGACAGGGGCGAAGGCGCTCTTCTGTTTGACTGCAGAGATCATATGGACAGGAGAGAATGAATAAGGGCCTAGGGGTCCACTGGAGAACAGAGGGATGGAGGAGGAAGAGGAGGAGTAGGAGGAGGTAGGGGAGGTGGTGGATCCTGACAGGGAGAAGACAGACAGACAGAGGTTGTTGAGTGAGTGGACTGAGATGAGTTGTACAGTAAGGGCATGCATTGGGGGCCGGGGCTCCGGTATGGATGCCTGCCTGAAGAAGGGCCAGTCTGCAGTAACACGCTCGGGGCAAAAGGTTCCCAATATTTGCAAAGTTGATCCATAACTCGAAGGCCCATTTAAGACTTGACACAGCACCAACACCTTGTTCTTGAGGATAGCAGCGACCTCCATCCGCGGTCGCGGGGACATATTTGTTTGGGTACCTACACACATGTATGTGTGTAGAACTTTAACGTCCGAAATGCTGACTGTGATGACGGCGACATTTTGTTTTGAGCGCAGTTTAAACCCGATTCTTCCCCATACTGGCTTGTTTCACTTCTGTAACTAGGAGTTGTTGCTTTTTTTTTTTTACCACAAACAAATACTTTTCCAGTAATTTGTAAAACCCTGAAACAGCTTTCAGTCCCATTTACCTCACAAAGACAAAAATATAAAAAGGAAAGGTAAGAAAAATGAAAAAAAGTCTGTTGGCGTATCCATACAGTACATCATCATACAGGAATAGGTGACTACTCTGCAGCTGAGAGTGGTTGCTTTTTTTACCCAACTTGATGGGTTTGGCCCAAAGCATTAAACACACAATGAGGGTGTTAGTATGTGGTTAGTGGTAAGTAATGAAGGAGATGAAACAGGATATAGGCAAAGCAGAGGAAGACTTTTACAATGCAAGGACAGACAAACCCAGCCTCTACATTCAGTAGAAAATGTATAACTATCCACAACGTTAAATGTTGGACCAAAACCTATTTTGAGTTTACTGTTTAGAATCTACAACTAAAACTCCAAAAAAACAAGTCACTGGGAGACTTTGATCGTGCTGTGTAGCCAAAACAAAAGGGAATTCCAAGACACCCAGTGGGAGACTGGGTGGAAGACTAAATACCTGCGACCTCAGAGCAGAATTGTGAACCGTGTTAATCAGAGTAGAGCAGTGCAGAAAATACAGGGACAGAGACTCTGAAGGGTCCAAACTAAAAGAGGTAAAGAGGACTTCCGGTGATGTAATCTATGACACGTGTGAGAGAAATTCCAATGCTAATCCTACTGTAGGTATCCTTCAAAACTGCAATGTTACAATACTAAGAGCTCAATTCAGTGAATCCCTCATTGCTATATTTACACTGTGGCTCTTTTCTCCGAGGTGAAATTAACCGATATAAACCGAAATAAACCGAGCACCACAGTCCAAGATAGGACCATGTGCTAGCATCCCACCACATACGACTGCCAAAACGACACAGAACAGGAAGTAGACCAGGCCCGTGTGCACGGTGATGCGCTCAGTAACTGTAATCTGTTCGACCACTGACAACGAAAAGCGCTGCACTTACTTGCGTAGGGGGAGTTGGCGGCGGAGCCGTTCAGGAAGCTGGGCGAGCCCGGCACCCCGAGGTTGGTCATGCCAGCTCCGTAGCCGTTCATGGTGGACGTGATGGTGTTATAGTTGGACTGCTGGGGCGTGGAGCTGGGCACGTAGCCGCGGGGCGACACGCTGTTGGAGTTACGGGAGTACCCTGGACGGAGGAGTGAAAGGTCAGTCTAAGGTCGTCCTCACCACAGTACAGTTTGAATGGCGTCAGGTCAGTATCTGTAAGAGTGAGTGTTCTAACAGCAAATATTAAAGGAGCACCGGGGCAATGTGGTAACTCCTCTGAAGTCTCTGTCTCAGCTGAAAAGTCCCACCGTGAGAAACAAGAAAAAAAATCTAATTTTAGCCATTTAAAAGAGAGAGAGAGAGAGAGCAGTGAATCCCCGTCTCCAAACGACAGGGTCAGTTTAAGACAAGCAGAGTGTTATTAGAGGAGCTAAGGAATTTCAATGGGGTGATTGGGTGACTACAGTGCATCTTTAAGCCTAACACCCCCTGAGGCAGCAGTCCCCCGCTTCTCAACTCGTTTTGAGGACAATTCCCTTTACACCTCGAACCAGAACATTGGGTTACATTACGTCAAAAGTGGTGTTAGATTTTGCTGAGAGTAGGACCTTTTAAAATGAAACCAAGGTGTGAAATGTCCGTGCAACCCCCCCCCCACACACAGCCTCGCACTCACAAAGAACTGCCGAGTTAAAAAAAACATTGCAACTTTTTGGAAGGGATAGTCCCTATTGCCGAACCCTCCTCTGTTCCTTACATATGGTTTCCATCGCCTGCACACTCCCTGATCCCAGGGCAGCGCTCAATCACACACTCTCCTGCTGGGAATTGCGTTGGCTCAAACCAGGAAGTGGGGAAAAGAGAAATGGAGAAGAAGGGAGAGGGAGAGAGGGGGAGAGCGAAAAGGAGAGAGAGGAAGTGAGACCACACTATGCTAGTTGGCATACCATTCTCTGTGGTCTTTAAACCAGCAGGTCTCTAGAAGCTCTGTTGCCCTCGGATCACTGGAAACTCTATTGCCCTCAGCTCTATTGCCCTCAGATCTGTTGCCCTCAACTCTGTTACCCTCAGCTCTATTGCCCTCAGCTCTGTTGCCCTCAGCTTGCCAAAAGCTCTGTTGCCTCCTAAAGGGAAGAGAGGTATTGCAGGTTTTCGTTATGTCCTAGACGAGTGCTGGGGGTTGGTAAGGTGGAAAGGCAGTCCTCCGTGGTCTGGGTTTGAGGGACAAGACTGGCCCACAGGGAGCGTTCAGTAACCCGATCCAGCAATCGTTGCCTGACGCAATGACAAGGTCAGCCTCTGGAGGTCAATAAGACTGAGACGCAGCACAGGATTTGTGTCCCTATTCGCTCCAGAGGAAACTGTCAACAAGCAGAGCCTATGCACATTCTGGAAGATAAACTCCAGAGGAGAAATGATACAGACGTTTTTTTTTTGGAGCAAGGACGGGCAGAGCTAAAAATCTCAGTCCGGAACTGCTTCATTAAATGAAGTTGCTCGTTGGTTTAACGCGGCTGAGCGTATGGGCGGTTGCAATATCACTGTTTCAATAGTTGTCCTCATCTGGAGCAACACAAAGGGGCATTTCGTAGTCGTGCAACGGTAGGGGACAATGGTCTGAGTCTGGGTAGTAATGTTCTTATGATCACGACATAAAGTATGAAATTAAGTACTTTCACGATGGCTAAAGTTCTGTTCCCATGACCTCATAGATTCCTGTAGGTGTTCTCTTGTATGTTGATGTAAAACACAGACATGGAGAGAGAGGGTGGGAGGGAGGGGAAGTAGAATTCTGTGAGGTGCCAGGGGAAAGACAACAGTTCTAGATATCGCTCGCATTTCCTCTTTCTACCCATTTCCTCAGCTCCGACGTGAGCCAATCTGTTCAGCACAAGTTCAGACCTATTTCCTGTGCATTAGTCAGAGCTGCTTTGGCAAAGGAAACACAGTTCTCTCTAGGATAGTTGGAACAGTGTGCGTGCACATTCATGTGCGTGTGTGTTTGTGTGTGTGTGTGTGTGTGTGTGTGTGTATACATTCATACACGTCTGCCTGCATGTCTTTGTGTGTACAAGTTAATTCAAACTTCCAAAAATGCTGTCAAGCATACACCGGAAAAGACACACACACAAACATTACAATGAAAAAGACACACACACACACAGACACACACATACACACTGCTCCCAGGAACCTTGGGAAAGCTGCAGTCTCCGGCTGTATGTAGTGTCTAAACCCTGGCTGTTTTATGCATGCCACATCGTCTGCATTTCTGAACTCATTAGCACCTTCTCTTCGTTTACACTCCTCATGAATAGTGACAGGGAGTTGATGTTCCTGTCTGCCGCACACACACACGCACACACACACACACACACACACACATATATATATATATATA